>JAAAYG020044556.1:0-12374 GCA_009936455.2 Tomocerus minor
TTCAAATTACATAAAACAAAAGAAATGATACATAAAGTTGATGCTATGCGGGCACCTGTACTTCTATACTATCCACTTCTATTTTGTCCAATTTCATCCATTATATCCACTGGATGGATGAAATTCCATTTTGGTGGACAATATACAACCCTGCTCTCTTTGGTATTTATTTACTGCTGGATCTACCAATGTCCATTGGACGTACTGTTTCACGTCATTCTATGGATGTGAACATCCTAGGACGGTTCTGAAGAGGGACTTATTTCGCTACTTTCGGACATGTGGTGGATGTTCCACACGATGTCCTCAATACGTCCATACAATCACATGGTTTAAGCAAAAATAGGCAAAAGGTTGATTTGAACCGCCATCCTTCACCTCATTCTTAATCACTGCCTACTGCTAACTCGAGCTATAGTCCGAAAGTAGGAAGTCCACGGGATGTGCTACTGCGGGCTAGATAAGGATGTCGTATTTACCCAGCGACTGATGTAGTCTGGACATCCTAAACAAGTCGTTGATGGAACATCCATTACGTCCAGTGAAAGATCCTAAATGGACGTCCATAAGACATTGCTTGTTTCATGGGTACCTCTTAGTGCACTCCCTACTGCTTTCCGTTGCTACAATTAACCTTGTGAGAGCTATCAATTTTAAAACTCGCAACTCAAACTTAGATAACTGGAATAGAATAAATAGACCAAACACTAACTCCGCACGTACATACGTACTTCCTACCAACTCTTTTTTGTAAAACCCATTATCGTAGAATACCAGGAGATGGCTCATAAAAAAGCTAATTTTGGTGCCGATTTTTTCATTTAAATTTAAATGTCCTATGACCCCCTGACCCGAAGTTGGTCATTACATTTGCGAAAATAATGGTCAACTCGGGGAAATAGTAAACAATTGCTTGCCTATGATAACATTACCAGGGAAAACTTTTTAACTATGTTCAAAATACTCACCCCAGTAATTGTTGCTCGAATATATTTATTTTTTAAAATAGCTATTAAGACAAGAAACTTTATTACGAACTATTGATGATAAATCTGATTGTGTATTCAAACTAATTTTAAGAGTGAATTTTAATGAAGTAACAGATATGATATGATTGTTCAATCAATAAATGCGTATAACTACCTACCTACCTAGTAGCCAATTCTTACTTCTACCTATCATTTCATTCTCATTCTCGCCGAGGCGTCTCTCGGAACTTACTCGGTAACTAAACACCCGACGACCGACGCGAAGGCACCCAACAAGAAAGCCATCCAACGACCGACGCGAAGGCACCCGACAAGAAAGCCACCCAACGACCGACGCGAAGGCACCAGATGCAAAGTCATCTGGTGCCTTCGCATCGTCAATGCCATCCGAAGCCCAACGCGAAGCCACCCGACGACCAATGCGAAGCCAATCGACGCCCAACATGAAGCCACCCGATAACCAACGGAAGCCAACCGACAACATGTACGAAACCACCCGACAACCAACGGAAGCCAACGACCAATGAGAAGCATCCCAACTCCCGACGCGAAGTAACCCATCAACCAACGCTCAAGCAAACTATTTTCATTTTTCAAAAAAAAATTTTTTTCAAAAGATTTTTTTTTTATTATTTAAAAAATAACATTTGTTATTGCTGTAAATACATTGATTTCCCCATCCGTAGGACGGGTGAAAAATACTAGTAGAACATATTTCGCTGTAATTAAAGTCAGCTAATTTTTGTCCGATTTGTTATAGTACCTGAAAATGCGCAATTGGCATGCTGATGTGAGTAAACACTTATACAATTTTTTATCTTCCTTAATGAACACTAATCAGTTCCAGCGAATACATGCCACTTTAAAAAATAACGAACTATAATAGGGGCGTTCAATATCGTACTAACCATGCTATTTCTCACCATACACTTATTACTTCTCCTATTTCTCTTGTAGGAGAAGTAACGAATCTCGTGTGGTATTCATGCTTGCATCAGTTGCATCTACGAGAAAACAGGGGCTTTTGTTTACAATAGTTTTATAAGACTTGAGCCGATTTACCATTGACTGATTTGACTGCTGAGCATTGCCTTTTCTGTTGTAGCTCTCGACAACCAAGTGTTTACAACATCAACGACTGTTCAGCCATCTACGGCGGAGCAGTCCGCAACAGCTGCGAACGGCTGAGCTGGCGAATCACTGTTAGTGGAAAATTAGCTTTATACGCGTCTTACCCCGTTTTTCACCTTCGAGAATCGCCATTAAAGCGAATAAGCTATAAAACATAAGATATGGAAACCACGCAAACATAGAAAAAGTGGTAATTTGTGTAAGGTCTTGCGTAAGGCAAAAACATCCGGAGTAGAGCTTAATGGTTTATTCCTAATTCCAATTTGAGTGGTAAATGAAAAAGACTAACAAGCTGCTTCATCGTCAATTTGTAACTGGCTTCTGAATCGTCTGTCATCCAAATTTGGGAAAAATTTTATGTACCGCAGTTAGTGTTTTTGGCTGATATCTTTTCTGTTTAGATCCTCTACGTCGTCTACGTATTTGTCAATCAAGTCGTCTAACTCCGGGTCACTTTTTGAGTCGAATAAACTGTTGTAAACAGCTAGGCTGTAGCAATGTAGCGGTAATTGATTTACAATTAAAATATGAAAACAAAATTCAAAAGTTGAATTTTAAGAAAAGTGGGTGGGGAAGGGGGTGAAGAGGGTGCAGCGATTCGTTCATTTTGCTGGATTTTTTTATTGAGAGGACACATGACAGAACGTCAAGGGGTTATTATAATGTTGCTACATAATAAGTGCTTACATATATAGTAATTTTACATATTACATTACATTACATTCAACAGTTAATAATTTTACCCATTTCTTTTTGCTGGATGTACTTGGCATAATGTATAATATTATAGAAATGCACAAAAATGAAGCTAATATTACACGTGATTAAATTTTGAAACGGTAAGAAAATTTGGATAGTGAATAAAAGTGTAAGGTGCAATTGTAGTTTTACTGTCTGTAACACTGGACGCTCAGTGGTATAGCTTACTCTCGTAAGATGTGTAAGAATAAGATTCTGAGTAAAGAAATAAACCGTTGTAAACGAACGAAATAACGAAGAGGGAACTGCGCAGTTTTTAGCTTTTGACTGTAGTGTGCATGTACTGAATGACGAACGAAGTTGTGTGTGAACGAAGGTGATGACACACAGACAGACAGACAGAGTCAGACATTCCTATAAAGAGAGAAGCAAGTTCCCTCTTAATAAATACCCAGACTAATTTATCAGAAATTACCCTAAAACAGTTCCCATTCCTGAGAGTTCGATTATCAGGTAGAAGACTAAACTTGCACATTTCATTTCCATTTCACACCATCAAACTCTATTTCACAATGCTTGGTTTTGATTGCTTACGTGCTCACAAGACTCACAACCACTATGCTAGCTTTAGTTAACTATTATATTGTGTAATAATACCACGAGGTAAACTAGCAAATAAATACCTACATAAAAAGGAAAAACGTTAAGACATTAAAATTATTTTGCAGAAATTAAGCTTACCACCAACATTAGAATCTATAGAATTCGGATTTATGTCCAAAGTATTCAAATCAACATCGTCATAGATGTGCAAAATACATTGTAAAACATTTTGAAAATATTTTGTTCAAATTACATAAATTTTAACCTGAAAATACAAATTACTGTATTTAAAAAGATTATATTTAATTACCATGTAGTTTATAAATGAATATTAAAGGTAAAGAATATTCCTTTGTTGTTAAAGAAAACTCATTTGTTTATATAGGTACCTAAAGACATGTCATGTGTTTTACCAGACAGAAAAACGGTAAAGGCGACTTTATTTTATTCTAATGGCTAATTAATTGCTATCCTAAACAAATTAGATCACAAGTCACAACACAATTACCCATGTGTAAACTAACACGTAGTGTAAGACATTTCGTTTCACTAAACAAATTTATTATTGGATTATTTATATAAAAACAGTAATGACATAACAGATTAATGTACCTTAATTACATAGGAGAAGGTAGATTAAAAATAGTGTGAATTAATCAATATGAGCTAAGGTTTAATTAAAATAGTGGATTTCTACATTGCATGGACAAAATAAGTCTCCAAGTCCCAGTGAAGGTTTGCAAAAGGCCGACAACAGAGTAATCTTTTTGAAAGAAATTTATTATAGACGCAATGGCTACTTTGCGGCCAGTTTTTTGTCCTCGATTATTAAAATAATAAATAATTATCGTTATATACATCGAGCGGTCGTTATCTCTGTAACCTGTAGACCGACTGTGCCTAATTTGAAAAAAGTTTGCCACAACCTTACTCTAACTTACTATATAATCTATCTTCCTAGGTCACAACAACCCAAAATGTTTGGCCAAGAACATCGGTATATACCTTGTAGAAGTGCTTAGCGAATACATGTACCTAATTTATAGCTATTCAAAAAACAAACCGTTAATTAATTCTCGAATTATAATTATTTAATTTTATTCTTTATATTTATACGACTATTATTCGTATGTATCAACGGTATCTGGATCTGAGTATCAAAACCAAAAGGGCCAATTGGCCATTTTGTACCTCTCCAATTTACACAAGTGCCCAAAACCTTAAGTGCCGATTCATTAAATTCCAGTTTGTTCCAGTATCACCCTACATTAAATATTTTAGCAAAATATTTAAAAAAAAACATACTTGGGATAGTACAACCAATTAATTTTGTGAAGATGTGGTCAGTACTCAAACGCATCAAATAATACCCTCTGTTATAAAATTGGAATTGACAAGCCACACACATCCATGCATTTTGATGCTCATATTTCATTTCCAAAGCGAGAATGCTACATATGTTCCCATATGAATTATGATTCAACGTATTTCTACAGAGAATAAGCCAATAAAACAAATGGATTTGAAATACACTCCTCCAACTACAAATAACATTTAGGTAATCAAACTTGTTCTTACATTTAAGGAATTACATATTTCTTTATAAATTACAGTTAACCAATAAATCTGATTTATTATTCCAAGGAAAACAGGAAGCAATCCTCCTATGAATACTGCATTTCTATTTGCCTACCTGTATACTCAAAGGGTCACTTTTGTAAACATAAAAATAAGATTAATGCATCGCAATGTGAAGCTGAATATTTTGGTAAATGAAATTTCAGATTATGTGGCTGTGAATGTATAATCAATAGATTATTGAGCATTGAGCATAGATTCTGTGCTGTGATTTGACGTCGGAGCTTCGCTCCGGAAAACACGAATTTGATGATTTTATCATTTTTTATATATATATGCTTGAACTCCAATATATACCTTATTTGGCATGCAAGAACTAACAAACTTTTTGAACACCCTCCTTTCTAAATTTGAAAAGTTGACCCTTGGGAATCGTTTCCAGCTACCAATGCAACTACAACTGCCTTCGTATGAAGATGCAGCCCTTTTAAGACATACACACCATGCATATAATAGCGATCAAAATGGAGTATAGTGACACAGATGTACAGATTACCAGCCCCAAATCATCTGAGTAAAATATGATTGATACTATTGAAACGTATATCTGTCGTTTTACTACGAACTGCAATGCAAGGGCTGCGGTACTAGTGATTTCATTCAACAGTTTTAAGTAAATTTGAATGCTCTTGAAGGTGATGGAAATCCTCCTCAGTTCTCTGAATGTCTCGGCTGTTTTATAATGACGACAATCGAATCTGAAATAAATTAAATTACCAGGTTGGTTAATTTTTTGATTCGATGCTATAGCAAATTATTATTAATACTTCGTTTAAGACATTATTGAATTCATTATAAGACAGTGGTACTATAACTGGGTAGGTACTGATTTTTTAGATTTGTACAGATATCATAAATAAGTTTTTTACGTACTCCAGCTAATTAAAATTGGAGAATTAAACTTGCCTGATTTCTTTTATAACATCTTCGCAGGTTTGGAACAAAACAAATACAAACACAATAAAAAAAGAGTCGACTGAAAATGAGCCGAACATGATCCAGAAATGTAGAATTGCAAATGGAGCAATTGTGAATATGTGCAAATTCTCTGGGCTAATTAGAGATGTGTAGTGAAATGATTCTTGAGGCAGAATTATTATGGTGCTTCCTAATGGCAGAGGATACATGACGGTAGCCAAGAATGTCATTGCTAAAATTACATCCAAGATTGTTGTCTGATGACGGAATTCTGGTTTGGAATACGTCCCTAAAATTATTTCAAATATCAAAACCAATTTGTCCAATTCAACTTCTGAACAAAGCAATTACATGTACTATACCCATTTAAAAATGAATTTCCTTACTCTGCCACTCAATTCCATTCTTAATTCTTAGCGATTGAATTTATTGTCGCTGGGACAGTTTCTTTGGAGGACATTGTTATGTGAGCCACCATGATGGGACCTGCAATAGCGAGAAATTCGTAGATACTTTTGCATAGTAATTGAACATCCGAATTTTTCCACCCGAAAACCGCTTGTCCCAATAAGTACAGCCAGAAGACATGAAGATATGTCAGGTAAAAATACCACTGGACGCGTTTCCATTTGGAAGTTGAGAAAATGACATGATTTTCATTCACTGCATCATCGTTATTCCAATAATAAGGAAGGACGACTACCAAGTGAGACCAATTGATGAATAAACTCAATAACTTCAAAGTCAACACTGTCAACATGTTTCCCGACTCTGCCTTAAAAAAACGCTGGAAAAATTCTGTGGACTATTATTTTACTGTGGCAATTACGAGTTCAAATCTGGACGATGTATCCCATGGAGTGCATTTTTAGCTATGCTCTTACGACTGTAAAGCACGACATTAGAAACCAGTAAAAAAGTCTGAGTTGTCAAGATAAAGCTTTAAAAAAGTTTGCATCATCCATAGAAGAATAAATAAGCCATTTCAAAACGGGTGTAAGCAGGACATGAAAAAAGCTCGCGATTTAGGAGGAAAAAGGCAAGATGGCGCTTTTTAGACTTTTTAGCCTTTTTACAGTGGCTACCGCCATCCGTGACGTTTAAGGAACTAAAGCTCCAATTGTTACTGTATTTTGTTGTATTCGGTTTCAGTCAAAACAGACTGCTAATTGTTGTTTCTACTTTTTTCATTCAGTTTGGAATGGAACTGCCACGTAATTTACTGGAAAAGTCTATATATTTGGATGTTCGCATTGCATCATATCTGTGGGCACGCAATGATTTCAATTTCGTGCTGATAACAAAGCACAATGACTTAAAAAAAACAATTTTTTCCCCTTTCTGGGAATTTTTAAGCTGAAGAAATATAAACTTGTCGCATGGAACTAAACTTTTACTTCGCTTTTATTGTTTACAGAGACCCTACTAGTATTTTAAAAAAGTTGTCAACGTTATATCTCATTCCGTTCCTGTACACTCTGCAGAAAAAACGATAATACTGTATACGTCAGCACTTTGAAGAAATAACACCAAACTATCAACTAAAAGCCCCTTACTATGTAGAATTCATTTTCCACTTTGTAGTGAAAAGTATTTTCTCAATAGTTGGGTAAAGTTTCCCTAAGGTTTGCGCAAAAGTTTTAAGTTCTAACAAGGGCTCATACTTTACTCAAACCTTGAATTTCTGACTTGGCACTTGGTATTGGCTGTCAATTGGCACCTAATGACTATTGCCATAGTAGAGTGCAGTGCAGCATGTGTCCAATATTGAACAAATTTTACTCAATTGCGAGTAAAATCTATTCAGTATTTGAAAAAACAGCTCGCTTTATTTAACAAACGGTGGATAAAAATAATTTTCTACAACCACTTGGAAATAGTAACATCTGATAGTGTAAAATTTAGTAAACCTTTTGAAACGAATATTTTACACAACTGATTGTACTCTCTATTTTTAAAAGTGTGAGATCTAGTAGTAACAAAGGCTTATGGAGGGACAGACAGATGGTTCGTTCGCATAAAGATTCCGACACTTAATAATTCGTTTTTTGTACATGGATCATTACAACATTCAACAATTTCTTATTAACTAATGGATTCCACAGAAATCCATTATTTAATGAATTAGGAAATCGGAAACAGAGGAGGGTCTATGTATTTCATCCACGCTCGGTTTAAATGTATTGTCTCTGCAGTATTTGTTAAGGTGCAGTTGCCATAGTTTTGAGGCAGTATATTTTGCGACAAGAATTTTGTCCCCAAAAAAAACTCTATGTCGCTTTGCCGCCGTAGCGTTGAACGTAATTTAAAATGCAAAATTTTCCAGCCCAGATTCCGACAGTTTAGGAAAACGTACAAAAAATATCAAACAAAGAGGAAAAAATTCTCCAGGGCACAAGTTTCTGAGTTTTGTCTTTCTAACTATGATATAAAAATCGAAATACTTTTTTCAGTGGAAAACAAAAAAATTTTTTTTTCCTATACATAATTTTATTTTTGAAAATATTGGAAACCTCTACCCTCGAAAAATATGAGCAGATTTCAAAAATGTTTCCGTCATTGTTCTACAATTAGCCGTTCTCCTTGAATCAGGGTTTGAAATCATGTTAACCCCTCCTTAATGCAATTGTCTAATAGTGAGTCAAGTGAGTGTAGCTTCCAGTTTATGGCTCATTCAAGTTGTGCAATAATGTATAGTTTATTCGACGTTGTGGAAATTGTATATCGGACATTTTATTGAAGGGCACCAAATGTCATTTCTTTCCTCGATCGACACTCGACACAAGTATAAATGGTTAATTATTTTCGGGTTGTAACAGAAAGTAAGGTTCTAAAGTGCAATATCTAGATTTTTTATTTATGTATAAGCAGTCGTTTGTACCCCATGTATAACAATTATAATAATATTAGTAACAATAAAAACTACTTTCTAATAAAAGTCAGAGGCTTTGAAATTAACTTAATTTATTAAGTTTTGATCATTAAGTGGAGTAAAGAGGTAAAAATTGAATGTGTTAGTTTTTGCATTCTAAAAATTAATTTAAGTTATAGCATTTTACATTCTGAAAAAAATATTCATGAAAATTATGGTAATTACCGGCGTAGTATATTATACATATACTATTCTTATACATACATTATGCGCATAATATTTCAATATAATTAGTGTGATAGCAAGTGAAAAGACTTGCAAAAACAAATTCAATTGAACATAGTTTAATATTTCAAAATGTCATTTAACTAAATTGGAATCCAAAGAGCTATTAAATATTTATAAAATGTTATTAAAAATTGAAGAATAGAATTACATTTTACAATAAGGAACAAAGACAATGTAGCGACCACGCTGCAGTTTACTTATAATATCAGTTTGGTTTGTTTCCCCAAAGAGGGGCAGTACAGCTCCATATAATCGGCTTAAGCTCTTAAGCCGTAGTTCCAAGAATTTGGCTGTGTCGCCAGGAATGGTTGTTGATTATATGGAATTGGACGCTGCGAAGCTCAATAATGGCTTTCTGCATGTGTGTCCGAATTCTTGGAAGAATAAAAAATGTTCGTTTCATGGTTAGGGTATAGTAGCATAGCATTGAACCATTTCTGAGTTCTGCATTAATTCTTAATGCATAACACAGAATGGCATGACCCAAAGAGTTCGGCTTCAAAGTGGGGGTTCGAGGAAGGCCTTCTGTTCTGTTCCACATTGAAAACTTATTGTTTCTTATTTTGATACGTAAACTAGCGAGGAACGTCTTTCTGGTACCTAGCCTTTAAATTTCTGTGTAATTAATTTTAAATTATATAACGGAATTTCTTTGTACAACTCTACAATAGTTTTCAACTTCAAACGCGTTAACTGTCTCAGAATTTCATGGAAGTATAACAATTCACGACATATTATTACATGGATGGAGTGTAAGTGTAACTCTAAATAACCAAACAATAATTCTTGATAGTTAATTCTATTCCATGCTTGGAATCTGGGAAGTCAGGTCTCTTGATTCATGTTCACTAAAAAATTAAAGGAGATTTGTTGTGGCTAAAAAACAAATTCATTCCCTATATCTTTGGATCCATCCTTTATAAAAGCGTCGGAGTCGTTAATAATTTTCAATGCCATTCATGTAGAAAAAAGCAGTTTACATTTAATAAATTGGATTACAAATAGAAGCAATGCTTATATTTCTCAAAAAGGTGTTGGGATTCGGTTTCAATTGTTTCGATTTTCACTCCAAATAATTACAATTCATAATTTTCCATTATTTAGATCCTTGTACCTTTACAATTACACTATGCATTACTATATGAAGTGGTATATATGGAAAGGAAGTAATAAAACTGAGAATAAAAACATTTATATATAAATTACATTGCACTTCATTTATGACGTTATTATATTTATATGTCATGCATGATAGTTAGAGCCATGGGGCACAGTGTCCCAAAATCCCCACGGTTAAGGCGCATGTGCTTTACTAATATATTTGCACTAAAATCGAAAGTGACAGGATAGCTTCTTAGTTTTATAAAAATTATGTCTTGTATTTGGCAGTGCAAAGTTTCTAATTCCGATGTCTGAATCCAAGGCATGTCACAGTCAGGACAAAATGGAAAAGTAATACAATTATGGGATGCAACATGCAACCAAGGAAATGGTTCAGATGTTCAATCAAATCCTGTTTCTTTGACTATTGATTACTATATTGTCCATTAATCGAACCAACTAGTAATCATTAACCGAACCAACTAGTAATCAAAACAGGACCTAGATAAAAATCTAAGTGATTGATGATTTACCCGCAAAGACAGTTTGATTTGATGTAGGCAATGTAAATCAATTAACAATCAATTGAAAATAGCAATATAAGAGCTTTCAATGCTGCAGCAAATAATATCTGCACTGAATTCAAATAAGTTGCCACTTGATCGAAATTAATTGTTGTTTCGTTGGGTTAAATGACGTACATAGAGATAAATGAGCAAGTGTTTAATGACCGGCAGAAGCTCTTGACTGTATTGGCAATAATGGCAATCACCATTAACTTCACAGAATTATTGCATCAGGTTTAAACAGCAGCACTTGAGCACTTGAGTAGGTGTATAAATACAACTGCTGAAAATAACCCAATAGCCAAACAAGTGTTAATTAATTGAACGAGTTTGGAAACGGGCGAAATTCTTTTGTACATTTTTTAGTTTTGGATTTTTAAAGATACATAGATACCTAATTGCTTTTTACCATGAAATTGGAAATTCTTATGGTATTCTTCTTGTCTGCCTTAAGGCTTACTTTTGGGCAACCCGAGGTTGTTGAATGCGTTCGAAATCTAAAAGAAATGGAGTCGCACTTCTGGAGAGGGCTGTACACTTTAAGATACGCCGAAGACAGTTCTGAATTGCCAGGGGCCATGCATGGAGCCATCGATGGCAACGGAATATTTTATGCAGTTGGGTCCTCCGGGGGCAGTTATCAAAGATTTTATAAACCTCTAGAACATTTCTTGGATATTAAACCGGCTTACATCTACGTCAAATATTACGCCCATGTTGAAAATGTGACAAGTCAAAGAATTTACGCATTTCCATCACTAAATGGTACATATGACTATTTACCTCACGCCACAGATTTTACTTGGAGAGAAGCCTTAGTTGAATTAAATGTGAATAGCATCATTGGCAGGAGTTTTGATGTAAGCATACAATTTTAAATATTTTTATTTATAAAAGTTGCGGCATTAAAAAAATTGGGCTCTTTGTGCAATTGTTTTATAATTTTAGGCCAAATTAAAAACCCTCAATATCGATAATAGAAAATAAAAATTGAGCACAATTAGGAAATCAAGTTCTTACATTTTTGACTAGCTTTTCAAAAGCTCCTAAACAATGTGTGCATTTTTAATTTTTTAAATTGTTACTTTGGAAAGGAATATGAAAGAAACTGTCAGTTTAAAATGTTTCAAAAATGTTATTTGTTGTAAATGGGAATTGGAAGTGTATTTGAAAATTTAATTGTAAATGTTTTACAGGCGAATGCAGCTGCTGGTGCAGATTTGCTCATTGGAGATTTCCTATTGGTGGATGAGATGATTTTGGTGCAAGGAGTAAATATTTCCAACATTTCCGAAGTCAAAGATCTTTGTCCACCCGAAATTGAACCCACTGTGCCTACAACGTCGACTACTACAACAGAAAAGCCAACTGATTCAATACTCGAGTGCATTGATGAGCAACAAGATTTCAATTTAAATGGATGGAGTTCTTACCCACCACATAAATATGCCCACAACTCCAGCTCTCTGCCTGGAAATTTGGGAAGTCTAACTGGTCAAGGGATTTTCTATTTCAATGAACTCCCACCAATTCCTCATCATGTCTTCTACAAAGATTACTCGTCTGAAT
>JAAAYG020044567.1:0-12365 GCA_009936455.2 Tomocerus minor
GGTTTAACCACTGCGTGTGCAGTTATACCTAATTACTATGTGCCTACTTATTTACGTTATTATCACATAACGTAGCACTCCCACCCAATGGCTGGTACGAAATTCAATTTTCGGAGCCATTTGCAGAATTCATTAATTCTCGTTATTGTTGGCACTCCTTCGGTTCGGTCTTCGGGTAAATTGTGACGCGATAGCTCTTTGTCTCCTTTCTTCGAGCAATTCATCTATCTCATGTCGAAGACTCTGGATAGTAAAATGCGCCACTCTCAGATTGTTTTGACTAAAGAGTAATTCATTTTGTGCAGATTCCATTCTTGATTTTGCCAATTGGGAGAACTTATAGTTGGCTACTGACCATTCTTCGTATTCAGCCAATTTTCTATCACGTTCTGCACATCTTTGCTCCAATGCAGCGATGAGTTCGATTTGCTCTTGTCTTTTTTGGTTGATAAAAGCAATCCGAGTCTCGTTTGCACTGAGTACCTTCACCATTAACTGTGTGAGTGATACAGACACAGGATCAGAATCCACATCGTCATCCTGGAATTCAGCGGAAGTTGAGCGCTCTGATTGTTCCGAATCAGAACCTGGATTTTCTTCGCCGGTATGATTATCTACGCTGTACAGGCTAGAAGCGTCGCTAACATCACTTAAATTGCTGACAGGACTATTAGGAGCTGATTCCTCAGTTTCCATATCCGATGGGTTAGGTGATTGATTTGCATATTCAACCCCCCAGCTTGGTGAAAAGTTGTCCAGGTTAATTTCCCATGGTTCACGAGTAGGTTGTTGCACTGGTGCTTCCGTTGAGTTGCTTTCTGCTGATGAATAAGTTGACTGAGCATCCCAATCAATTCCAGCCCCGATATTTGGGATCGGAGATGGCTCGTGGTCTGATTTAGTTTTTTCAATCCGAGGAGGAGACTGACATATCGAGATGGTTGTGAAGTGAGTGGAGTCAGAGTCATTTGAACTGTCTGACTCATAATCTGCTACTAAGATTGGTTTTAAATCTCTGTGATACATGTTGTAAATTGTTACAGTATTACTAGTTTCTGTTTACAAGTACAATTACAACTTGCTACTGACATTAATTATTCAGCGGGCTGGTTTTATATGTGCAGTATTGAGGAAAGTTAGTGTTTCATTTTTCATATCTACAGAATTACATCTAGTCATAGTTGACATAATTAATATTTATACAAGACCCTTGTGGCCATGCAACCTACTTATTAGTTTAGTAGGTGATTATTATTCTATAATATCTTCTTAATGACCGCCTTTGCACTTGCGGTAATTACACTTGCCATTAGTAGTAAGATACATATTATAATAATAATTTCCATTAATTTGGAGGAAAAGTTTATATTTATCCATGAGAACGGATTAATGGCAGGCCATGTCCAGCTGGATGTTTTCACAGTGGGACGGAAGCTCATGCTCGTTCCTTCATTCCTTTGATCAGTATTAGATAAATATTGCAATTTTCCCTTTATGTCAAACGGTATATCACTCTTTGCACATTTGAATGAACATTTTAAATTAATATCACTTTGATCTAGTTTCATTGTGACATGATATTTTTTCAGTTGATCATTGATAGGCAGAGGAGTAAAAAATCCAATTGTAGGGCATTCTATTGATGCCATTGTAATTCCCGTTTCTGTTTTAGCTTCCAATATCAATGTAGCGCCCCCCAAACATGAAAAGCATCCTGTTAACAGGATAAATTCAGCTTCACATTTTGAGTCATCGATTACTTTCGTTATCTGTAGGTGTTGTGTGGAGATTTGAATCTCCAGTAGGGCATCCATAGATGATTCAAAAATAATGGAATCCTCATGTGGTGAGAGAACCCCCTCCTCCAGAGTGAGAGGCAGTTGGTTGGTTTTTATTAACCGCTCCGGATCTATGAGCTCTGCTATACAGTGTATTCCATAGTCATCTGATATTGACCTTATGAGATTTAAGCTTGAGAAACAGGAATTATTTACAATTTTAGCCGCTTCTAGACTATCACACTGAATCTCTCCTAATTTATTTTGAGTGACTTCCTCCCGTTTATTACATGGGGCTAGCGCTGCAACCTTCCCCTTGGTTATCACGCATTGCTCCAAGACAGGAACATACGGAACTGATTCACTTATTAGAGTAAAATCTATGTTATTGATAGTTGTTGTCTTTCCTGCATGTAAGGTAATGAGTTGTTGAACATTATCATTCCCTAAATGCAATGTTACTGAGACTTGAGATGCAAACTTCCATTCAGGACAATCGGAAACTGAATACGCTTCACTAGTTGGATTATGTAATGCCGTTCGTGCATATAGACAATCAGATACGAATGGCCAAAAACAGAATTCGGCTTTTATATTCTTACAGTAACTCCAACCCAAGTTGTGTTGCGTATCCTCAAATTCTTTTAGTGTTCCATTCAGTCCGAATTCCAGGCATTTCAAACCATGGCATTCTGCTGTTGCATATAAGTTGAAGCATTGAATGGAGCTTTGACATTTCATAACCGCTCGTGGGACGTAGTAAAGTAGTTGCTTCTGACACTGCAGTGCGACTAATTTAGTCTCAATAGTAACTGTCCCTATGTGATTATTTTTGGAGTCATCAATTTTTAAACACGCTTTTTGTCCCACAGGGGATAGTGATAATCTGGTATCCATTCTTATTGAACAAATAGTCTTTTTATCGTTAGTGTAATGACACTCGTGACTGGCAGCCGAAATACTAGCTACGTTTTCACATGTTAGTGCTCCGCAAATTAATGCACACCACAGTCCAAGGATTGATATGGTTGCTCCTGGAAGATATCCATATCTACTCCTCCTTGGGCTTTTTCTGCGTGCAATGACAGTGGGCAGGTATGGATTAGGGTTTAATTCCAAAAGTGGAAAACCTGCTTCATCATCTATAAAATTGCGAGGTTTCTTATTTTTTCTCTTCGTGAGGCATCTGATGCACATACGAAATGGCCATGTTATCCAAACTGTAATTGTTACTATAATTCTTGTTACATATATTATAGCACAACAGATACTGCTGATGCATGTTATTCCGAATATCAAGATACACCAATGAATGTAGTCGTAACAATAAACATTCTTCCACCGATCATAACATAATTCGCATTCAATTAATTTGCAGACTGGAATTCTTGGACATGTTATATCAGATGTTGATGGTGAGTCGAAATCAGCAAACCATATTTCGATGTGGGTATTCCCTGATGTCAGAAGCATGTGATTAGACAGTCTTAACTCCGTTTCTTCCGAGGTTGGTTTTATCGATATACTCCCAGGATTTCTAATCGCTTTAATATGTTTGGCTACGATTGCTGGTGTCGTTATTCGAATTCCTCTTTCCGTGCATTCTATGTTACAATTAGTGCATGGATATTGTTGCGGATTTTGACTCAAATCTTCCTTCTTAACTGGTAAGTATATCATACCCCAACAATCAGGGTAGAATTCCCCGTGGTGAGTACTTAACTTGTGGATGATGGCTGATTTTTTTGTTGAGCATGAACAAGTTTCTCGAATTGGGTCAATGCATGAAAAGTATTGACAAAAGAACTTATCTCCTGCACAGCCACCTCTTTTGCAATCTTTATCTTCGCAAGGACCATCACAAGTGTATGTCTGGAAATCTGTCCTGTTTATTTCCTGCTGGAGATTCAGTGTTGAAACTGGATACATATGTCCTTGATTTATAATCATTGGTACTGTCTGAAATTCTTCAGTAAAATGTCGACAACGTCTTAATGTATAATCTCCTACTGCACAATAATGGGATTTGATTTCAGCCAATGACAGAAATGATATATTCGATGTTCTATTATGGCGTTGGCACTCAATTTTGTCCAAAGTTGAGTCCTTGAAATCTTTACATTCCTCATCTGTTATTTCTTCGCAACCTGACGCGTCTGAGCTTAACATCTGATGGGTTGCACACGACATCTCATGGTAACACATAGATCCGTTTGAGTTTACGTGAAGCCAAGATGCTTTCCTGGTGCACTCTGGTACCTCAAGATAGCTGGAAATGTCGCCTTCACAAGGGGGGAACCATTCTTGTAGCTTTGGTTCCTTTTTGTATTGCGCTGAAGTTGTACAGCACATCGCTAATAACAATATTATAAATATTGTGGGCTTTTTTGTCGACAATATGACTGGCTTTTGCTGCGTCGTCGACAAGTCGCTCCCACCCCATGCGATCTTGCATCGTATGGAACTTCCTAGGCTGTGGAAGGCGGAACGGTAGTTTTTATTAGTCACAGCGTAAATTAATACGTTGGTCCAGCATGAACTCCACGCTAATATTGAACTTAGCGCATGAATAATGTTCGGAAGTCTAACTTTTTTCGAATCAATGACGTTCAATATAATTACTGGTTGAAAACTAATGATGAATCCTATTATGACAATAAATATCATAATGGATAATTGGCGGTCTTCATGTCTTCTGTCAGTGTGCAGTTTTGCTACACTTCGTCCAACTTTTTTTACGTAGGAGAAGATGTGTATGTAGCAACAAATAATGATGGCTAACGGAAGAATGAGTCCGGTAATCCAAATTGTTCTCTTAGGGGAATGGCCATTGCTGTCCGCCTGTATTGAACAGGAGAGAGGTTTGTCCGGAGATGAGCCAAGTTTTCCCCAAATTCCCAAGGCTGATGGGGTTACGAATGCGAAACTCATAATCCAAATGCTGGCGATTAATTTTATCACTCTTGAGTTGTCATAAAATTGTTGATAGTGGAAATGATAAACAATTTTGATTAGTCGATTTGCCGTAATTGCCACGATGTTGATGATTGAACAAATTAAGTTTCCATACAGCATGAATGCGTAAAACTTGCAGATCCAATCATTGAGTGGTTGGTCCTGCTGATGCTGTCGTATGGCTATTAAGGGTAGCGTAATAGTGCTAAATATCAGGTCTGACATACATAGACTGGCTATGTGCCAATTGACATTGTTCTTCCTTAATTTTTTGTTGGTGCATATTGCTGCAATTGTGAACAAATTTCCAAATGTCCCAAAAACGGAAAACATCGTGGCTATGATTGACAACAATGGTGACAATGTAAAAGCCGTTGCACTTATTGGTGGTGGTCCAGTTGCTGTTATCTTGGAGACATCGGTCCCATTAGCTTGGGCTGTTCCTCCGTGAACTGATAATATGTATAGCATTGTGAGAATCCACTGCCAAGGTGAAGTCCTTTTTCCCCTTACTGCCGGTGACGCGTTGTGGGCACTCGTCTCGGGTGTAACTTCAGTCTTTGGCTGTTCAATTGGAAGTTTCGCCAACTTTACAATTGGTCGCTTGAATTCCTTGCTCTTTTTTCGTAATCTACCATCCTTCAGTTTTTCGTACATCCCTTCTGTTTCTACAGTAGCGGCTCGTACTAAACCGTCAGCACCAGGATGAACTTTCGTAATTCGTCCGATATGCCATTGCATGGGTAACGAATCGTCCTCCATCATTAATACAACATCTCCGATTTTTAAATTATCTTCTTGATGTTGCCATTTATTTCTTTTTTGTAACCCTGTGACGTATTCCTTCTCCCATCGTTTCCAGAATTCTTGTGCTTGTCGCTGAATTAACTGATATCTATCCAAACGATTGAGTTTTAGATGGCTCAATTGCCTTTCTGGGAAGGTGGTCAAGGGGCTACCTATCAGGAAGTGGGCAGGAGTGAGCACCTCCTCATCTTTAGGATCTGATGAAATGATAGTCAGAGGTCGTGAATTGACCATCGCCTCTGTGTAAGTAACTATTGACGAAAGTTCCTCCCAGGTGTATGCGTTGTCTGTGGTAATTCGCTTCAGGTAGTTTTTCACTAACTTGACGCAAATTTCCCAAATCCCTCCTTGGTGGGGGGCTTTTGGCGGATTGAAATTCCAAACAATCCTTTCTAGATCCATACTGGGGAGAATTTTATCAGATGCTTGTTGTAATTCTTTAAGTTCATTTTGCATGGCATTATCTGCTCCTACAAAATTCAATCCATTGTCAGAAAACATTTGTGTAGGTTTTCCTCTTCTTGATATAAACCGTCGAAACGCCAGGAGAAAACTTTCGTGACTGAGGGATGAAACTAATTCCAAATGGATGGCTCTTGTAGCCATGCAAGTGAAAAGGCATATCCATGCCTTATAAGTTCCCTTCCTGCCCGTCATTGGCCTTAATTGATAAGGGCCTGCTATGTCAACTCCCGTGTTGACAAATGGACGAGAAATTGTTACTCGGCTGCTGGGTAGTTGTCCCATTAACTGACTTGTTGGTTGGGCATGATACCGATAACATATCAAGCATTTGTCGATGATACTTTTGATGAGCTTTGTTGCTTGTGGGATCCAGTAACTGTGGCGAATGTGAGCAGCAACCGTTAATTTGCCTGCATGTGCTAATAAATAATGCACATGCATTATGTATGCTCTTATTAACGGGTGATTTCCTTGTAAGAAAATCTGATTTTTTGCGTCATCAGGTAAATCTTGAGCATTCTGTAGTCGTCCACCGACTCTGAAAAGTCCTTCGGAATCCTTGTACAGATTAAGATTTTTAAACAATTTAATTTGCCGTGCTTCCTCTAAAGCTCTGAAGTCATTGAAGGCATATGAAAATTGTTCTTGCTGAACCAATCTTGCTATGATTTTTTCTGTGGAGATTAACTCCATTGGAGAATATGGTTCGATAGCATTGCCTTTAAAACTTCTGGATATTGCTACTCTGCGAACTAGCGTTAAAGCATGCAATGCCTTTTTCCATGATGAGATTTCTGAAAGCCGTCTAGATACGTAATTTAAATCGTATGCCGTCGCGTACTCTTTCTTAATTGTTTCTGTCTTTTTTGCTCGAGCGATAGCATATTTTGACGCAAATGCTATAGCATCCTCTTTTTTGATTTTGGATTTTGCTTGAGCTCTCGTAGTGACGGCCGCAGTTTTTGGTTTATCTTCCTTTTTCATGGCGTCACTTGGTTCATTTCCTGGGATGAACTTCGGGATATGGTAATCATGTTGATGCAACCAAGTTGGACCCTGCCACCATAATTGGTGAAGTTCCAGTTCCTGTGGACATAATCCACGTGAGGCACAATCAGCTGGATTGTCCTGCGAAACTACATGATGCCAATTTTCCTTTTTTGATATCTGTTGGATTTGGCACACTCGATTCCCTACAAAAATTTTAAATCGTGCTGGGGAAGAGTTAATCCAATGAAGTGCTATGCTTGAGTCACTCCAATAATGGACAGCGTTATAGGTGATGTCCCATACGCCTGTAATATGATCCATTAATTGTGCTAATAGAACTGCTGACTGCAATTCTAAACGGGGGATGGTCATCGTCTGAATCGGCGCAACTCGCGTCTTTGACGTAATCATGTTGCAGATGATGTCTTCACCTTTCTTGGATCCGCGTAAATATATGACAGCTGCGTATGCTTTTTCACTTGCATCGCAAAATCCATGGAGTTCCCATGACCAGGATGGGTCACCTTTGTGGTGAAGACTTCTAGGGATCCTTATTTTTTCAAGTGCTTCCAGCGTGGAAGCAAACATTCGCCATTCTTGTATAATATTTTCAGGTAATACCGAGTCCCACGATATCTGTTTGTCTAACCAAATGGTTTGCATCAGCATTTTCGCTTTTACGATAACAGGCGCGAGAAATCCCAACGGATCAAAAATTTTTGAAATGTCAGATAAAACCACGCGTTTGGTGACCTTTTCTTCCGTATACTTTGTGAATGGCATGTGGACTTGAAATTTAAAGTGATCTCTGCCTGGATGCCATTGTAGTCCCAGTGTTTTGACCGTGGCTGAATCATCAATCGCGAGTACCGATTTGGTTTCTCGGAGATCTTCAGGTACAGTCTGGAGGAATGTCTCCGAATTACTGCTCCATTTCCGTAATGAAAATTTTGCTGTTGCCAACATTTCCAGCATTTCATTTTTCAGGGCAATAGCTTTATCTGTGGTCTCGCAGCTGAACATAAAGTCATCCACGTAGAAAGATCGTGGAATTGACTTTGATGCTAAGGGAAAATTAATTTTCTCATCCTCAGCCAACTGTAATAATGTTCGACATGCGATAAATGGCGATGACGTGAATCCGAAAGGTACGCACGTCAGCCTATAATGCAAGAGAGGTTCATTTGGGGTTTTTCGCCAAAGAATTCTTGCAAAATCTCGATCCTCTGGTGCTACTGAAATGTAGCGGTACATTTTCTCAACATCTCCTGTTCCTGCTATATCATTTAGCCGAAACATAATCATTTGGTCTGCTAAATCTGGCTGGACAGTGGGCCCGGGTGTCATGATTTGATTTACGGATTTCCCTGATTCTGTGACACAGGATCCGTCAAATACAATTCGCACCTTTGTTGTAGTGCTTGATGCTTTAATAACTGCATGATGAGGTATGTAATTTACTCTATCAGTGTTATTCAATTCATCCCTTGGCACTAGCTCTAATTGACCGAGGTCCAAATAGTTTTGCAGCTGACTATGATAATCAGCGGCCAATTCCGGATTCTTCTGTAGGGATCTTTCAGTTGAGTACCATCTTTGGTATGCTGATTTGACTGATGACCCTAAGGCAGTAGACGGATTTTCTGTAAATGGCCACTTGATTTGATATTGACCATTGGGAAGACGAATTGTATGCTTGACATAATGGTCTTCCGCAAATTGCTCCATTTCGGTCAAAATTTTCTTGGTTGGCAATTCTTCTATTTGCCAAAATTTTTCCATGCTAAATGGAGTGGTCGTTGGAGATTCTTTCTGTTGAGTGGGGAAATTGGCGCTTTTTCTAGTTTTGGCCATTTCTCCCATAATAATATATCCGAGGGCTGTGGCTCTGGCACTCGGCGTCCCCTTTGGGCCCTTTACCTTATGTGAGTAAAGTACTTCATCCACCATTATCGTTCCGAGTAGGAGATGGATGGGGCCCGGCTGATCATAATTCGGATCTGCCAAGGGCAATCCCTTAATGTGGTTGAGATTGAGTCCCTTTATTGGCTCACATGGAATAGTAGAGGTAATTTCTGGCATCACATACGCTTCCACGTTGAATGACTTATATGGGGGCAGCCTTGATGCAATTGTAAATCTGGTTAATCCTAAAGATTTGGCTGCACATCCACCAATTCCAGAAAATACTTGATCGCATTTTTCAATATACAACTTCAATTCTTCAGCTACTGTTGCTGAAATGAATGAATCTTGTGCTCCACAATCGATTAGACATCTGCCAGTGGTAACTTTCTCATTATTTTTGACTTGTACCACTGCAGTTGGAAGTAGACCAGTACCCTTACATTGAGAATATGCATAATGGGTTATTGGGTAACTACGATGTGGACTTTGTGTCCTCTCCATGTGTAACGATGTGTGGTGCTTGTTATGGCAAACTCCACAGGTTATTGTGCTTCTGCACTCTTTCTGGGAGTGTCTGCCTAAACACTGCGTACAGTGTTTATTTTCGGTTATCCAGGTTCTTCGGTCATGGGAGTTCATTCCCTTGTATGTAGGACATGCCCATAATCCATGCTCTGGGTTTTGACAAAGTGCGCACGGGTACTTTGGTTTGAAAGGTTTTCCTTGATAGGGTTTTCTTTCATGTCCAGGTCCTGGAGTTTGCGACCTTGGCCGCGGAGGTTTACCTCCCTTTTTAGTAGTTACGTGAGCTGTCTTTTGATTATCAGATGTAGAAGTTTTCTTCTTCTTTGATTTCTTTTTAGATCGGCTCTTTCGGGAACTTCGGCTAGCGTTACTTGCGTCAGACTCATACTCATAATCTGTCGTATGACCTGATGTAGTAGCAAACATTTTTCGGGGAGCATTGTCCTTTTTTGGTATATGCCCTGGTTTGTTTGATGATACTGTGTGTCGAAGTCCCTTTGTCAATCCTAAATTCCTAGCCTGTTTCTTGAGGAAGGTCATGTATACTTCCAAATGAGGAACGGCATTATCGGGTAGTGATTGATTAAATTCCGTTAGAGTTCTATTATCAACTCTTGCCATCAAGAAGTGAGAATACAGAACTTCTGCTTCTGATACAGTTCCTAACGGAATTTCTCTTAGTTGTGCCCGAACAGTATTAATTGTACTGATGAGCTTATAGAATCCATCTTCACTTTGGGAGATGAGAGGAGGGAGTTCTAGCATAGGTCTGATAGCAGCGTGGGCTGATTCCCTTGGAGAATCATATCTTTCAATTAATCGTCTCCATGCTATGTCCCAGTTCGCGTCTGATATACGCAAATCTTGTAAATAATCAGAGATATTGCTGTCTTTAATCGCATCATTTAATAGCCTTAGCTTTTCTGATGATGAGTATGTTGGCCCGTTAATAATCAGCGACGTGAAGCTCGATTTGAATGTTATCCATTCATTTTTCATGCCAGAGAATTTTGGGAGGCTTAATTTAGGCTGCTGCATCTTAGAGCCTGTGGCTGTTGGATTTAAGGCAGCTAATATATTTATTAATTCTAATTTGACCGTATTGTATTTTGTTTCTAAATTTTCCTGAGTATTTAGTGCGTCTGTTCGTCCGGTTGGATCATCGGTCGGATCATCTTCGTAATACTTGTAGCAATTTAACTCTTGGAGGTCGATATCTGGTCTTTTTAGTTTTAAATCCTCCAGGTACATAGATGCCTCTGGCAGGGTTATAAGCGCTGTCCCGTTGTTGTGATTAGTAACAATAATCCCAATTCGATTAATTTTACCCATCAACGCATTATGCTTAGCGACATGAGTGGCAGTCATTTTTTCTGATTCTGAATCCTTAGAACTGCTTTTTTGTTTATCTATGAATTCTTCGTCGGAATCGTCAGAATTCTTATCAGACCCTCCGCCGTTTCCTATCTGATCGTGGCCGCTTCCTAATTCTTGCCAATTGGATTGGTTTCGATTTTCGGAGGGGTCACCTTGATCAGAGTCACGTTGACTAATATGTCCCTCGTAAGAGGAGGTACCTTGGCTTGTTCCTTGCCCTTCGCCTCCTGTGGCTTTATGTCCTCCTGCAGCTCCGGTCCCAAAAAATTTACCGTAGAAACTCCCGAACCCTGAAGATTGGTCAGCGGCTTGTGGGCTGTTGCCGGGAGTTGTAAAATCCTCTTCTCGCTCTACGGTGTTTTGTGGTTCAACTCTGTCTCCGAAAAGGCTACTCCCAAACGGATATCGTGTTGGTTGCAAATCTTTTTCTGGCGAGTTGGCTCTTTGGGTTTTTGCTCCTTTTCTTACTATTTTTTCAGGATCCTGTGTATAATCTGGCGATTTAAGATCTTTGCTCGTTTGACGTGTCTCTCTTTTGCCTGGTGCTAACGCTCGCGGTTTTCCCTTATCACTCATTAGGATTGCTTTTCATTTCTAATTTGATTGGGTGTTTTCGTGAGCTAAGGAAGTGAAAAAATGTTTAGCCTTGCTACGGAAATACTCTGCTTGATGTGACCAAGTAGGACCACCTAGTCACGAGTAAATCTCCCCTGTTGGTAGCTTGGTGCTTACTAATTTTTCCCGATGGTTTTTAGTCGTGGAAAGTCCCTGCCACCCGCAAAAACTAGAGCTGAAAGTAAACAAATGTGATTTTTCAAACCTGAGATAGCGTGCGTTGAAACAGCGTAAAAAACTGTTCGGAGTAGTAGCAACCGTGGATGGCAAAAGTACTGAGGTGTAGTTCTAGCACCGCGATGGAATAGTGGAGGCAGGTGCCGAGCTGAAGAGAGTGAGTAGAAGGAGTCCGTGGAGAGTGTGGTGAGCGGAGGCGAGCTGTGCGCTCGTCGTTGTCGACGTTGTCCACAAGCAGGAACTGGACGGCCTTGGTCGGCGAATCACTGTTTAGTCACTGAAGTTCAATTCACACAACTGTGGTCAGTTAACGCAACAGTAACGTTGCTCAATACTCAACGGAACTGAATACGTGTGGAGAACTTGGTGTGGAGAGTGGGTACTCTTAGAGTGTATCATCGGTGATGTGTGAATAGCATCACTATATTAATACACAATGTAATTTTTATCTGTTTGAAATACCTAGTCAAAAAACTGTAAGATTTCAAAAAACAGAATCAGTACAGAAAACCCTATCTCAACGGAGAGATTGGTACGTTGTACTGCTGTATTATACTGAATGTAAGACGGAGTATAGAAAACCCTATCTCACGATAGAGATTGGTACGTTATACTTGTCTGTAAAGATGAAATTGACTGAATTTCGGTGAGTATAATTAAAAACCGAGTGGTTCGATTTCTCGGGGAGCCATAAATAATTATATGCAGATGATTTCAAGTTATGTTGTGAAATTCAAGTGCTGTCAATAAGTTGATGTACATTTACCT
>JAAAYG020044578.1:0-12363 GCA_009936455.2 Tomocerus minor
GCAAAGCTACCCGACGGCAGACGCGCAGTCACCCGCCCCGAAGTCACACGACAACCAAATCGAAGCCAACTGACGATTGACGCGAAGTCACCCAAAGTCCATTGCGTTGCCAACCGACGTCTGATGTGTAACCCGACGACCAATGCGAAACTACCGTACGACTAAAGCGAACCCAACCAACGCCCAATGCAAAGCTACCCTACGACCAAAACGAAGTCACCCGACACGAAGCCGACGTTTACCCCCCTTGAGGTGCATAACAAAAAAGAAATTACTATGAGTGGAACATAGCGAAGCCACCCCACGACCAAAGCTAAGCCAAACGATGCTCGAAGCGAAGCCAACCGACCCCCGAGACAAAACTACCCGACAGGAATGCAAAGCCGCCCAACAAAAAATTTTTTTTTTAATTTTTGTAACTTTAAAAAATTTTGTTACTGCTATAGGTCGACTGACCCAACCCCTCGAAGAGGGGTCAAATTACTAGTGTCCCAATAATATACCTGGGATATATATGCAGTGGTGGAAGAATGAGGAAGCTTTAGGTTAATAACTTGTGAATTAATTGCTTTACTAAAATTATTTAAATGATATGCACATGAGCATGCAAGGGTTTTCCATTTGCATAGATTTACTTTTATTTTTATTCAGCCTTTATATTATTATTGTGTCATGATATTTAAAAAGAAATACCTAAATTATGTAAATTGAATTATTGCATTTTAGGAACTGATAAAGTAATTCCTGAATACGGTGGTCGCTACAATAACCTAGGCCCCAATCGAAGAACTCTTTACTAATATCTAATGCGTCAACCAAAGATGGAGATATACTCCGATGTCGCCCCACAGATGAAGATATCAAACTAAATACGGATGAGAAAATATCGTTACTAATCAAAGACGGTAAAATAAGTTCTAATTGGGGTGGTAACGTGAGAGATGTGGCAGTTAATAGCTATTATAGCCGATTTCTTTGTTGTTGAATGTAGCACAAATGAAGCAACTAGAAGAGTGAAAAAATATTTTAGCCATCTATAGTGCTTATCCGGTTAACAGAACAACGGCAGTGGGACATTGTCACTTTACTGTCGTATATACGATATATTACCTGGATTGGTTCAATGGCTCCAAAATAACTTTTCGTTAGGTGAAAGTCGTTGCAGTAATCAATGGCTATCCATTGCTTGTGCTCACTAAGCCAATGTACTGGAGTAATTCATTCTCTACAATTCAAAATAATTGTAAATGCTCATAGGATATAACGCTAGAATCAAAGGATATGGTAACAGAATTCAAATGTTGAAGGATGTGAAAAGAGGCTTCTATGATCTATTCATTTCTAATGTGACCAAGACTGATTCTGGGGAATATAAATGTGGCTATTACAAAAACCCTCAAGATAGGCCCATCTTTACTCCTAATTTCTGGCTACAAGTAGATTGTAAGGAAAAATAATTTTATCAACTCATGGTAGTCGTCGCAAGGTTAGGTTAGGACCAGACCTCCAAATCAAACTCTTAACGGACAGTGTTTAGCTTATTTACCATCGAACATTCTGAAGAATGTTGCCAAATTATGTTTTATTCTTCTGGATGGTAATGGCTGTATTCAGAACAATGCAATGTCAAGCAATTTGGCAATATTCTTTAGAATGTTCGATGGTAAAAAAGCTAAACGTTGTCCGCTAAGAGTTTCATTAGGAGGTCTGGTTTGGACTATTTCCTTGCCATTGCCTTTCTTTCTTCCGTGGTTTCAAGTTAAAGTGTCAATTATGGGCAAAATACATGTTTAATATTTTCATGGAGCAACCTAACGTATGCGCCAAATCAGACTAAAATTTACATGATGTAAAAACAGTTATAAAAATAACGGAAGATATATCCATTCCATGGTGGCCGTCTTCCACATCCACCTATTCGAAGGAAAAAATAATAGTGGAGGAGAATGAAAATGCTTCTGTGAAATATGATTGTAAATCCCTTTATTAAATTAAAATTGCGTAATCCTTGACATAATTATTAATTAAAAGAAGATAACTATTTGCGTTTACAGATATAACTAAACCTCAAAATGCAAACGTTGACAGTCATTTGATTGAAGAGCCAACGCATTCTGAATTGGACAAAACAACTAGCCGACATAAACACGAAATGCAACTTGAAAATGAAGTTCTTGATAATTTCAAAGTGGATGGAGCCTTCTGGCCGAACTATTCTTTTCATTTTATTAATTGTATCGAGCACCCTACTTGGAAAATTGAATGAATAAAAATATTTATACGGCGAATTATTGTATTACTATTTCAGACGAGAGCTGATTTTATGTATAAAATTAAATTCAAGCGAAAGTTTATTTTTAATAAAGAAATTTTATGCAAGCCACCGGACGCCCATTGTTGAATCATTGTTTTGATACTATATAGATGAAAAATAATGACAGGGAGGTGTATAAACATGGCCTATATAGGGGCATGTTTATTTTTCTTTAGGTTAATTTTGTCCAACATTTGAAAATAGTGAACGGTAGGGGTATAAACACTAAAACGTTACTGTGAGAATAACGGTTTAGTGCAAAATGCAAGTAAATTTTGGTGGTGAGGTGTAGAAGAAAAAATAATCCATGCCAAAAGATTCACATTTGATTAATATTCCGACGTTGTACTGGAATATTTTTGGCATACGAAAATAATCGATTCCAACATGGGAATAAAAATCCAATCCGATGGATCACCTAGATCTTGGTAAATTGCTCCTCACAAAGAAATAATCGATACTACACCATTCGATTTGATTATTTATCCAATGCTAGAATCAATTTTTTGTCCAGAATGTAATCCATGTATTTATATCGGATTAATGTAATTTCAAATTATTTTGCGCCCTTTCGGATTATGTTGCCAGTACAAAGACCAAAGTTTCACACAATTAATATAATTGGAATTTAAATTTAATATTATGCTTGTAAACAGAAAAACATGTTCTATCACCGAGGCAGTGATGGAGGTTTCAGGATTAGCCACTTTTGCGTTACAGCTGCTTACTGTAAGATGCTAATAATATAATATAGTAATTAAATATTTGTTACTCAAATACTCATTGTGTATAATGTGATGTATAATCAAAATAATAAAAACTTATTAAGGCAACTGCCGTTAACATTCATATCTGCATGAATAGAGGAAAACGTAAATAATTAATAATTCTTTTGAAAAAATTTTAAGGTAATCCGTTGCATAATGGACAATTCAAACCATGAAGATATCAAACAGATACTATTGCGAAAGTGTGGGATATGGAGGGTTTAAATATTTAAATATTTGAAAAGTGGGTCAAAAATAACATTTTTGAAGTCAGTAAAAACGCCTATAGACTTCTTTAAATTGTTTAAAGGCAAAAACACTAACAAATTCATTGAAGTTTGTTTTCAAGGATGTGCCGCTGTTCAATTTAATCATGGACCGGATACAACTTTTGGTTTCCGATGGAAAAATTTTGAAACATTTTGACATGTCGAAGTGGCTAAAAGGCTCCCTTTTTAAATGTCGTTTCAATGGCATAACATTTCTTAACAACGAAACATATTTGACCATTGTCGGTAATAAAGACAGCACGTTTTTGGACATACCAGAAAAAGCAATGAACGAAACTTTTGGCTGGATTAAATTGTATTTTGGTAGGGCGGTAGGGTTAGACAACCCTCATTCGATTCCAAGCCTAACCCTAAACCAAACCCCTAACCCTAACTAACCTAAACTAACCCACGTAAAATAGATGTTGGGTTGCTGTTTTCTGATAAAGATAATATTTTCATTTTTGGACAGCTCAGCAGTGAAGAGATAGCAGACAGATATTAAATTATTTAAAATTGAAAGAGTTGATTTTCGAAGAATCTTTATCTAGGTTTAAATTTAAAAGTTTAAAGGTTGTATAAAAGCAGCGTTTTGTGTCGTAGAGTCGTTGTTGACCTAACTAGTTGAATTTACGCATACCTGTCAGCTTGATTTTACGGATATCCTTAGCCAATAGCAAGTCATGCCCCGCTCAAATTTGCACTTTACTATGAGTTGTGTGAATATATACTCTTGTCCATTGCAAAAACATTACTGATTCCGCAGCACATCATAATGCATCCGATTTCCAGCCCTTTGCGTAGGTAAGAAATAAGGCATACCATGTACCAATTTGACAATAATTGTAAAATTATAATTACAATTACACTTTATTATTTTGAAGAGAAATGATATGATAATGGTTCCTATGATTAACAAATAGCAAAAGTTCCCTTGTTACAATTTTAACTCTCTTAATTAATATGGCCTTAGTTAAATACAAGCTCGGGAAAAAACGATTGCGCTGCTACAGCCATCTCGAGAAATAATTGCTTCAATTATGTCCAAGGAGATCCTGCAGTAAGGGTAGGTACTAATAAGTTGTTACAACACACAAACAGTTTTTAATTTATAGATTGCATAGGAAGTGTTCCCTTATTTAAATCTAGATGATTTAAAAAGCTGTCGAATAGTGTGCAGGCATTGGCGGCATCAAGCAGAGCACTATGTGAAAAAGAAGGCACACATTAGTTTTGCAGAAGATTTGGTGTATGGAAACCTGTCTCGCTGTTGTTTCAATAATTTTTAATAATACAATACCATGACAAAGACAAAATATCTGTCCAATATGCAAGAACTGTCGTTATTTAGGCTTCGGCTAATTAATGAGAATAATTAGGCTATTCCCAAATATAATCTTCCCGTATTTCGGAATCTTTACTGACGAAATTGAATGTTGATGGTTTACCAATATTAGGGGATCCAGGTTATGTAAAAGAATTTGAAATATCAATTTCCTGTTTGACAAACATTCAAATAATAAAGCTTCATTACTGCTACATTTTGATTAAAAATGAAGAAGTTTGTTGCATCTGTCCAATTGTCCAGTTCTATAATGTTACTTTTAGTTGTGAAGGCAAAATTCTTCTAGTTTCAACAAAGCAAAAAAGATAATTATTGCTAAACGCATGATTTATACATTACGTTATCAAAACAGATACCCTGCAAATTACGTGGTCAATCTCAGGCAGTGTATGGCTGCAGACCGTGTTTTTACATTTAAGTAGAAATGAAAAAATGGGACAGGAATCAAACACCAACTTCCCAATCTTTGACTCAAAAAATGGTATTGTCTTATGTTAATTACAATACGCAATGACATAACAGTACAAGAGTTGACCTTTTCCGGTCGAGACCTTAACTTGTCTGCCTTACCGCGATCTATTAAAAAATTGTGTGTACGCTACTATTGTGTTGATTCACGTCACAATTTTATATATGTGTATTTTCCTGAATTAAAAAATTTAGCACTTCATGGCTGAAATTATAACGACATTCTTTTGTATTTCCAAAATTGCAAAAACTTGACCAACTTGGACATCTCTCTTGAAATTTTAGTTTTGAAACCAAAAAAATTATTAATCATCACAAAAACTTCTGCTATTGCTGACGATAACTTCATAATGATGATGATGTTCTGTAATTTTCAAAAAAAAATTTTATATTGGTCCATTTATTTACTTTTGTAGCGGTACAGCCATTAAGTATTTAAGAGTTTTACTTGACTGAGAAGAAACAATTTTAATAATATATTGTCGGTTATTAATAACTAATGCCGAAATTTATTGCATCAAATGTGTTTCATTCAATTATTCGCGCGCACGCGCGCATTCAATTGAAGGTTAAACTAATACGTCATTTTCCGATATTTTCACTGGCTGCGATTTTTGACCTCCAGCTAGTCAACTTTAAACCTGCCCTGGTCTAGTGTTTGGTTTAACCGATTACTTTAAAACTTTTATATCAGGCGATATTGGGCCATTTTAAGCCTTTTGCCTGCCTCTCACATTTTATAATGCTCTCGTTGCTCGTAACAGCATTTATTATTAGTTTTTTTCGTTTTGAGATTAAATTACAATTGAATTTTGTCATCTTATGACTCCGCATTATTATGATAATTTTCACTAGAAAACCTATTAATAAAGTATTCTGGGACAGGCATTGAATTATAAAAATATTTGATATTTAATCCATTTAAGCTTTTAACCGATGAAATGAGCGTACCGTATGTGTGCTAGATAATTGTCAAATCATTATTTGCGTGGACCTTAACTATTTATGTCAAATTTTCTAATTTAATTATTGGATAATTGTCGAAAATGTTGGCAAAGTTCAAGCTAGGTTTTTTTATTGGTAGATGTTTATAAAAGGTTAGGATTATAATTGGATTGTAAGTATTGGATTGTAGTAATTTATATGAAATAAATTAAATAGAAAATCAAACATTTACATACTGAAAGTTTTCAAAGACGAGTTATTGTCACACGAGTTATTGTCACACTCACAGCCTTATCGGGGTGTATACTGTCGGATTCACATTCATACTCTAATTTCCATCGCAACTTGCATATCTCTAGGTCAATTTATTTGAAATACACTCCTCTGATTGGCAATTACTAAGACAAAACCAATTAACTAATTAGAGGAGTGGCTGCAAAAGAATCAACCATTTTAAGAAACATAAGAAACAACTGTACCATTTCTAAACGTGTGCTCATTTTGTGTGCTGTGAATAAAAGTAAAATTTTTTACATTATACCTTCTATGTAGAATTACAATTTAAAGGTTTTACGGCGGGTTATATTGGTTACCAAGAACATATTGCAACAATAGAGCTTTAATCAACGGTGTGGGGGTAAGCTAATTTTGCTGAATTAGTTTTTTTTAAAACGTTCATGATATCTGTAAAACAACATTCTTACCACTACTTGCCTTATTTTTATCGACACAACTATTAAGATTATTAGCTGTCTTAAATTAATGCTATTAAATTATTATAATTAATTTAACACAAATTTACTACACACTGTTTGTGTGTAGTAAATGCATGTTATGAAATCAAACAAACAAATTGAAGTTTACCATTGTGAACAGAAATTTACATATACCTTTCCGATGAACATTAATTCGTGTTATTGGTAGTTTAGCAGTTTCTAAGGCGAAAGCGCTAATACAGCTTTGCCTGATTTGACATATTTTGCATTATATTTTCCCATAACCGTAATAAACGGCTTCAATTTTAAAATTTACGAATGGGCTCAAAGATGAGAAAACTTTAATATAAGTTTATAAACGTTTATATTTAACTCGAGTAATTACTAAATTAAAAACATGGCTTAAAAATAGCTAAACTGACATGTTAACAGTTTGCTTACAATTGCTCATGACAAAGCAGTAACTTAACTAACATTAACTTAACAAACATGTTAACCATTCGTTAAGATTAACTCGTTAAGATATAGTTTGATAACCTGGACCAATCAGCAATCACATAAACTACCATGAACGATGCACGAAAGTCAAACACGAGTCAAAGAGATGAAGCAACACAAAAAGCCCTTAATGCTCCAACGGTAAGGCTGAATTAGATTAGTTAGGTTAGTTACTAACCGAAGTTCAAGATTCATATTATTGAGTGTCATAATTATTAGATAATCTAACAATTATGACACTTGAAAATATCCAGAATGAGAACACTGTACTTACAGCAAAGAATTAACAAATGTGTTATAATTTATTAACGGGTGTTGACGAACATTATCTGTCATTTGTACTTCAGGGATCGAAAGAATTGTCGCCTGGTAGCAGAGCTTGGAACGAGATCAGGATTATTGTGGGCGTATTGGCAATATGTGCATATTCAATTTTTTGTTATCCAGAAGATGCAAATAAATCCTTGACCATTTTCGAGTTACAATGTTTTTTCAACCAACGTCGTATTATGGTTAAGAAGCTGCTTTTACTTAATTTTAGTCTGTTGTCGAAGGAAGGAGATTCACAACCGTTGGGATCCTTTGACATATCATCATGGTTAGAAAAAACTTTCATTTCGATATCTTACGACAAGAAATGTCAAACATCGCTGTCCGTTATATGCAGCTTCGGTATTTCACTAAACACAATACCAATGATACATTGTAAGCAATTAAGAAACGTTCATAACTTAAAATTGCAAAACGTTCTTCTCATAAAAGAGAAAGAATCAAAGATAAACTGAAGCCTACGAAACTGCATTTAAAGAAAATTTCGTTTCAAGAAAAGAGCCAAGATTTGAGAGATAATGACATAAACCCTATTTTTAGCGTCATTCATTGCACGGAATTGAAGCTTTTAAATTCCCCCTTCGTTTTTCATGACGATGGGCAGAAATCATTCTCGCTTGTTGAATTTAAAGGATGTAAAATAAAAAATTAGAATGTTTGTAAATGGGATGTTCATCATTTGATATTGACAGATACTCCTATCGAGTATAGACAGATTTTATTTGATATAGGTAAATGGAACTCCTGATGGTCTCAAAAGTACCCTTTTAGGATGTTTTTCGTTGCGTGCAAGTGTTATAAGAATAATTAATAGGCTGAAAAAAAATATTTCATAACTGGTCAAAGGCAAAATGAAAATATTCGTAAAATCCGAATATGATATATCTTTCTAAATAATTGAAATTTTGAAATCGCGTTTTTTCCAAAAAATAATTTTTTGTGAGAAATTCTGCTGGATTCAAAGTAAAGCTCTTCTAAAATAAGAGTAAAATGATTATTGACATTATTCATTCTTGGTCCCCTCTGGGGTATCTCAAAGGTCAAAATAAGTCAATTTAATTTAAAACATGTCGTGTGACACATCTTTCGAGAGCTATGAACATGTTCGATGCTAAGAAATCAGTTACTTTGCAGTTGGTTATGTTCTTGAACAATATTTAAAGATTTTTATTAACGATTTTCAAACTTATATACAGGGTGGTCCAGAATGGTAACCTCTGGTAACTAGTAAGTGCCCGTTTCCTTCATTTTCATTTATTGACCGATATTTATGATTTTATTAATGGGATAGGCTATTATGATCCCGTTCAGTTTTGAGTCAAGGCCCACTTATACACATTCCATTGATGTCACCTTAACTTTGTCATTATAATGTTGTGTAAGGAATATTTACAGAACGTTAAAAAAAATTAATTCATCAGGGGAGAATGGGAGTCTTCGGAAAGACTGTTTAATTTCCAGAAATCCTGTGTATAAGCGAATTGAAATATCAGGTTTTTATTGTAAATTAGTAAAAAATCATATCAGAAGCGAGCTTATGAAATGATTGATTAATGAAGTTATGACTTAAACGATGTAAAAAAAAGGACATCAATATGTATATACATTTCAATATCTGTGAGACCATCCTCACGCAATGCTACTCCTTCATTTGAGGAAACGGGACATAAAGCATTTCGAATTGAAAGATGCTTTAAATGGAATACCTGGTCAGAAGGAGCCATTTTATATAACAAAATTCATTCTTATTATTATTAAGCGCTCCACTCAAGATATGGTTGTGTATGAGGAAAAACGAGAAAAAAAGTATTTGGCCCTTATATTCTAGAGGAGCGAACTTTGAGTATGAAGTTCGAGACTGGGCAGATGAATATCCTGAAAGAAAATATCGATCTGTAAATAGATGTTTCTCATTCTGTTCCTTTATTACCAAATGTGTATAAAATAGGCCGGTTTCGCCTGGAGCGCCAAATGAATGTCAAACGAGTCAGTTGAATTCATAGTATCCCAACAAATAGGCTTGATTGGTAATTTAGATTCCCTTAATATTCGTATTTCTCAGCAGTGCACGTTTCAACGACTGAATATACATCTATTTGTAACCAGGAATACCAAAATGCGTAAAGAACTCATATTGTAATGTTTTATATACAAACAACCCTTAAAAGTGACGTTAGTGTCGTAGGTTTAGCAGTTGATAGTGGTAGTACCATGTCTTCATACGTCAAAGGTTTTTATGGCTTTGCAGAAACGTTCGTAGGAAGACCATTGGCACATATGCCCATCATATGGCCCATCACGTTAATTTGGTTGACGGTGCATGAGGCAAAGTTACTTTATAAAAGAGTATTGACACTGTTAATGAAGTCGCTGGACATTTCGCTGCCCCAAAAAAGCATACTGAATAGGGCTGCCTCTTTACACAGAAATGTGCAAAATTTACAGAGAATAAGGACCATAAGGTGGCTGCCTCATGAGCGTCACGGTATTTCTGTTTTCTTTAACATGTATGATTTAACAGTTTCTCAGTTCGGAAAGAAGAATCGGCGAATGATAGAAATGTTGAGGGTCCAATGTTGCGAGGCTATCCGCGTTCCTGGTTTCCTCGGCCCCAAATTTGGTGGACCTGTGATTTTGGCATTATGTTTGCCCTTCTTATGTAAGGAAATTGTTTTTTTTATTTTGATCAAATGTTGCCTTACTCTTAAATCAACTAATTAATAATATATGTTGAATTTACTTTGTGTAATTATTGGCACTCTTAATTATCATTTTATTTAGATTCCATAATTTCCATTCCTATTAAGGTTCTCCTACTTATTGTAAATTATTGATATTAATTGGCATTTATATACTTTTGTCATGTCTAGTGGATTAGTTATAGTCCTTTATCCCTATAAAGATTCTTTTAACATAGTTGGAGTATTTTTTGCTTAAAACAAATTTTTATTTATAGTTTTTATACGAGAGGAGGGACGTACCCCTCGGGAGAACGACCTGGAGATATGGTTAGGAAAAACTAAGGTCTATTCGCTGTATTAAAAAGAGCTATAGAAAATTTAGTAAAATTAAAAGTTCTGTTACGTCATTATTCAAAGATTTCTAGTAGTTATTGTAATTAAAAGAATTAAGATAATTAGAATATAAATTATAAATAGTGTCTGTTTGCTTGTAATGCACATGGTATGTTAAGGTTACGCATTGAAGAATAATAAAATTATTAAAACGCCTAGTTTAAACCGACGGGCCTTGCCAATGTATTAAGAGAGTACTTAGCTTTATGTAGTTCAGCTACCGGAACGAATGGTGTTACGAATAGGTCATGGCAAACCTTCAAGGATTTGGCCGAAATTTCTTGAATGTTCACGTTTTAAGGGGCGAAACCTCCGTCAGCTCCACCATTTGAAATATGCAGTTAGCAGTGCAATTTCGTTCTAGCAAATGACAATATGACTAGGTACTTGGTGTAATGAGAGGGGATGAATGTGATATTTCAATACTTTTGAATACTGAAACTTCAATTTATAGTTAATAGATTTTCAGAGTTACAGAACAGAATTACTCTCTAATACAAAGAGGATTATGGTCGTTCTCACCGACTCCCGGTGCTTAGTGTCTTTATAAATGAAAAGGTAGGTGCCTTCGGTAGGAGGGACTGTAATTAAACTGACCGCTTCTGACCCGTCCCGCGACGACATAGGCACTGGACATCAATGTACAGGTAGGCGAAACACTCGCCCAGTGGCAGAGATGTCGGACGCACTCGGTGCATGTGGTCCACTTCAGACAGTCTGCAAGAAATAAATATTATTTCTAGAAAATGTCAGGTATTGGTAAGAATAATAGTATTAATATTATTATTACCACCACCTGACATTTTCACGAAATAATAAATGACAGACAACTTTATAGGCGACGCTTTATTGAGCGGCTTGTCTTTGTTGGCATCAGAGCTGCTATCCTCTGCAACTTTGAACAAGATTGCCATTTTTTGTTTTTGCGAAAATGAATGTGCAAAATCATCAGTTTCAAGGTATATAATTCTTTTATTAAATATTTTACATTAATTTTAACATTTCATTAACTTAACATTTTTAAAAACTATTTCTAAGTTTTTAGATGTAAAGGAAGAGAAAAATCGAGGAGAGATTATTTCTAAAGGTTTTTATTTAGCAGCAAGTTAGTGAACAACTTAACGATACAAAGAGAGAATTCTAACAGACCTTTTACACTAGGTTACAATATTATATAGTAGACGCTTCGTAGCCGAATAGTCACGGAGCTGAAGTCAGTCAACTTTAGATGCGTTCACACAGTTCACAATTCTAAATTATGATGTGGATATCCTCTCTGATTTTCCGAGTACACTTTCATTACTACATTCTTAATTGCGGTATGATATTGTATATAACGACTCCCCAAACACAACTAAGCTCCCCACCCCTTCAGACCTTCCCAGCGACGTGGGTCTGGGGTAAAGTGAGAATAGTGCATATATCATACATCCCCTTCCGGCGGGACGAGGGTCTGAAGGGGTGGGGAGTGTTATGGTTGTGTTTGGGATGTCGATATATGCATTAATCTCACTTTACCCCAGAACACGCTCGGGGGTCTTGGGAGGGGGGGGGGGGGTTGGGGAGGGTTGGTTGGGATTGTAGAGTCGATAGACGCATGGATGAGGTGAAATCTCCTTTTACCCCCCGCCCGGTAT
>JAAAYG020044589.1:0-45616 GCA_009936455.2 Tomocerus minor
CTTTGTCCACACACTCATCTCACAACAACGGAAAATGACCCTGGACTTCAACTTTTCCAGCCGCACTCAAAAGACTATCTCTAAACTGACCGTAACTTATTTCACCATCCTCTCACTTATTTACTACACACATTTTACACATTTAAATTGTCCGACTATATCTTGGACAGCCCTTAACACAACTAAAGTGTAAACGGACATATTATTCTCTTTTTCCTATAGTATATAACTATAAGAATGGACTTTATCCTTATTATTATGTCTCAAGAGCCTCTCCTCTTCAAAACCTAGTCAATAATACCAATGAGAGAGACTAATAGAATTGTACGAGTGTGTCTGAAAGTGATCCAAGGCACACGAATCCAACCGTAGCCTGTCCGGAGTCCGAACTAAACCAATTGACCAAGGCAAAACGATGTAACGTTACAAACCATACTAAAGATATATCCATATATCTTTAGTAGATATATAAAATTGTGTATTTAGCCTTTAAGAATGGATATGAGAGCTAATAGTTAGGTTTTCAGACACTAAATATGTTAAGTGTGTTTGTTGTGCGTGTATATTGAATGGTTAGAAGGGGAGCTAACAAGGAGAAAAGCAAGTTAGCAATGGTTACAGTAAACATGTGTACACAGGAAGAAGTAGCTACAATAAGCAAAGAAGATTTACGATGGAAAAGCTCTACAGCATCGAAATGGAGACAGCAAATTGCACCTCCAATTGGGATCATATGGCGTTTTCTGACACCCACAAAAGGGTTAGGAAACAGCCATAAAATCCAGAAAGATTTATTTCCCATTCCTACTTCCGAAACTCCACTCAAACTACACCACCATTGTTCTTATGAGCTATCTATCCACCAAACAAACACTTTTACACACTCAAATATCTGGACTCTATGTCCGAATTGACTTTTTCATTTGAAACTTGAGAGGATTCATTGAGCCATTGAGCCCGATGGTTTTCTATGGGCGACTTCCCATTATTCGGCAGTCTACCTCCTCCCTGCACACTTTGACAGTTTCACCTTTTCAAATTCGACATCTTTTCCACAACTTTCGTTCCTTCCTATTGGCAATTAGAAAATTAAGAGTGGAGAAAATTCTACTTTCTTATAAGTCATTTCAATTTTCCAGTTGTGTAGGTAAATACCGTTGAAAATAAATACTATTCGTATTATTAATTCGAAATAAATTAAATAGATTGGGCGTTGAAAAAAAATTGGTGTATTTCAAGGATGTATCAGTATACATAAAGCACGTCTCTGGCTAGTATAGTGGCTCAATAGCTCAGTCACATCTCTATACACTAAAACTCAAGTTATTTACAATGGGGAAGCGAGAAAACAAAGTCATCGCTCCATTTCCACCAAAATGACATGTAAACAAAGAGTCTTCCTATTCAGCAACAAACAATAAAAGAGGATTGAGACTAAAATGTTTCTCTCTCTCGAAGCATTGAGTGAGGGAATGATGAATTGCCTGTTGTGTATTTGTTCTTCGTTGAAATGCGTATGACCACTTAGTTTGTTCTGAAGGGAGACCTACAGGGATCTCTATCTTGTAGGTCTCTTTCTCTCTCTCTTGGTGCGATATCTATAGGGAATACCCTTGGTTGACGTCAAATGCTCTGATTTCCATCTTAATTCTCAGATTAGACGTAAACACCAATACACAAGCTCCTAGTGCACACTAATAATAAAGAGTGTCCCAGAGAAAATCCCTGTCGAGTCGAAACTCCTTTTGTCAACTATACTTCCCATGGTGAAAAAACTAGAAAGGCAGAGAATTATTTAATAGAGGAATTTATAGGTGAGTTCTCTGTAAGAAAATGGTCTTGGACAGAAAATGCCAGTGTGAAAATGAAATAAGAGAGATTTAATGTCTTGTTTCCCGAATTTCCTTGTAATTTGACTTGCCGAGCTATTATGCATAGGAAGAAGTTGGCTAAATGTAGTTTAGCCAAGGCAGCTCTACATGACTTAGGTTGAAATAGGCAAGTAGATTTTGCCGAATGTAGCAAGTAAAGAGCAGATGGCGACTCAGCGGAAGAATTTTATTACTCGCAAAGGTTGTTTGAAAGCTGAGGAACGGAAGTTTAGCTTCAGGTTATTGTTAGTTGGTTGCATTCATTACCAGCAGGACCGGATAAATTCACTCCTGCATTATTTACCTGTACAAACTAATACAGCCTCACATAACACACACATACATGTAATAGAGTATAATTACAAATATTTATATACCTACAGGATTGCTACAATGTATTAATGTATAGCTATATGCTCGTATTTCATTAAAAGATCTGTTTAGAGTCTTGAAAATAAAGGAAAAGAGGTCATTTTCATGCCTAGCTCTACGAGCAATTTGCAAAAGTATAGCTTCTGTTTATATTTGAGTCTTGGCTGGATTATTAAGTCTTGACTTAGCTATAGAATCTCTAATATGCTTTTCTCACTGTGAAAAATGTCTGCAATTGCATGTTTAGCTCGCATTAGTTAAGGAGAGTTGAGTTGCCGTCTTGACTGTGAGAGAAGGAGGTTTCTCTCCTAAACTACCTATAGGCATATTACATAAGACAGCATAATAAATAGGGACGAAATGCTTTGTAGCCCGCAAAATGAAAGAGTTACAGTGTAAAAACACCATGTCAAATGGATGAAAGTAGCAAAGGACTTCTCTCAGCTATTAAAGCATTGCAGCAGAATATGCCAATATGCACAACTTAAATGTATGTCATGTCATTTTGGTCGTGTGTGAGTGCACAGGGAAGGAAATATTAGAACTAATGGCTAACAATCCCATTGATTCAATGTTAAACTCAAATTGCATGTAAATACGTCGCGAACATTATATTTATCTTTGACAAAGCCATATACAGACATATATATACAATGTAATAAATGTTAGTAGGATTTAGTGGCACAGCCATTAGTAATGGATGCTGACGGATATATTATTAAGTGAACGACTCCGGTCCTTCCTCGTTTTTACACGTTTCCCAGAATTATTTACAAACAATCATTTTTCCGCACATTTCCTTTCCTTAATTTCAACGAGAGTTTCCAACTCACGATTTCCATGCTCATTCATCCTCAAGAAAAGGAAGTAGATAGTTTAACGAGAGGGATGTACATACAGAAAGTCTCTTATAGCAGCTAAACCCAAAATCACACACAATTCATTACAGACAAGATTAGTGGATCTTTAAAGAGCATTATAAGCTATACATATAGTATCTATTAGTCGTGATAGATAATGCTAGGGTTTTCAAACACATCATCCATCCATGTGTTTAACCAGTAGAAAATCCGCAAGCTAAATTACTACTATAATGTCTATAATTCTTTTGTCCAGTCACTTTGTGGCTACATTTGTAATACACACACTTAATATTGCTCAGACACACACACACATCAGTGATACCTATAATATACTTAAATATTGTGTATTATGTCTTTCCTGATTTTCCTAGTCATGAATTTTGTAGACACGATGCTATTGGTAGTGCATATGAGTATAGTCATAAGTGCACATTATCTCAGCGGTTGACATATGATCCTAGTATCATGCAAAGTTTGGGAGGTGTAGCGAACGTTGTAATTACCATCACTTAATCATCTCCAGATCGCCTCCCTCACAGCAATACTCATTACTTAACGTTCATTTGCTCTCTGCTACACTTCCTCTCTTTTCCCATCCCATCTTCCTTTCATAATTCACCTTTATTTACACCTCATGTTCTAAACTATCCTTGTATGTATACTCATTATCATTATTATTATTGGTCTTTTGTGCTTTATTGCAACATTATGTGCATTTTTGTAGTGCATAAATTAAATTCGAATTTATAATATTTTAGGTATCATATTGGCTTATTATTGCGTAAAATTGTGATCTTGTCAATTAAATTGCACATTCCAATTATTTGCATAGTGTCAATTGTAAGAACACTCATATTGATTATAGTCCTACGTATTGTTTGCGTGAATTGCGTGTATGTATAATTTAAAATTGTAGATAAATGTTTTTTATACTATTGTGTATTGAAAAAGGAGTCAAAATTAACCCAAAATGAAGGAAATGTTTAAAAAGTGTATTTTGTACTTAGGATAATGCATGGCAAAGTCAAAACAAGTGTAGACAGTGCTATTAGGTATAAAGTGTATGAAGACAAAGGCAGTGAGGAAGAGATGGAGGAAGACGAAGAAGAAGGGCGTCAAAGAGTCCGACGACTAGTCGAGTCCAAGAAGATGTCTGCTGTCTGTTGTCTAAACATCTTGGCTTTACATAAACCATTAGCGTTCTGCAAAGCTCTCAACTCCACACACCAACACCTTCTTCTCATTACGGAGTGGGAGAGATAAGGAGAGGAAGGATCTTCCTTTTCCTCGACACTACTATACTAGATTACTATATACTCCTCGATTCCATCATCACGTAAAGTTCAATTGCTGAAATATCTGTAGCTTCTGCTTTTACATGGCCAATTTTTAATCTAGCGAAACGATAGAGAGTGAGCTAAGGAGAAATGGATTAGCAATAGCAACCACGCTTCGTCTACACACTTAAATGCTCAATAATACAACTACAATAAATATCCGTACATACTTAATCAGTCAGATTTACTTTTCAGAAACATTTCTATGCATGCCCTAACAATATAACTACCACACTCACACTTCTTTTAGTCTGCCAATGAGTCTCTCAGGTGTGTGTAGTTAGTGTAGTAGCACTACAAAAAGCATTTTGCCGTTGTTCTTCCTATGTTTTTGCACAGAATTCACAGGAAATGGGATTTTTGACTTGAGTAGCTCTGTAGTAGCAGTTTCAACTTGCAAGTTGTGCAGGTAGATTCTCTTTGTGCAATTATCAAGGTGTTATATCGTTCTAATTTAATACACTAGACTTATATTACCAGAACTGACCTCAACACTTAAAGAGCTCTAATTTTTCACCGACTTAATTACATGTTGATGCTCAGTCTTGCGCGAACACTCACGATCTGTCAAAAGAAATTATGATGAACAGCACTTAGCATCTGTGTTTTGCAATCCCCTCGAGACTTTGCCATTCTATTTTACCATTAGTTAAACTTTCCTTGGAAAACAGTAACTTTTGATTGTGTCAAATTGCCATGCCGTGGTTCAAGCCATTCGTTTTACCTGTCTGAATCATTTCTAAAATATAAATCTCATACTTTAATTCTTAGCATCGTAATTAGCAATTAATGGTAATGACGCAATTCAGAAAATCCCCTCCAACCTTTTCTACACAACCCCATTTCGTAAAATCCATTTTTCAAGACTAGGCACAATTAATATTCCTTTTGAATTCTAATTTCTAGTTTTCTAATCATTCTACTATAATTACGGATTGCATTTTACCATTTTTAAAGTTTATTGTTGGTACTACCGTAGAGAATTTTATTGCTAAATTACTGATATCCAGTTAAAAATAAAATAAGAAAAGATAATGTTGAAATGCCATTGTTTCGTCTACATTTGTGAACACAAGGTCTTACTTTAAAAAATATTCTGCTGTTACTGAGGTGTGCAGAAAAGTGAATTCCAGCTGCTGTATGGTGTGAACGATTAATCGTTAAAGATTGTTATAAAATGAAATTGTCCACGGTGTTGTTTTGTTGAGACGATGTTGATTTTCCGCCTTTTCCTCTCATTCCTCATTTGCGATCCCGTGGAAATGGGAATTTGCAATCAGAGTTCTTATCTCAAAACTATAACTCAAATGCAGGTTAGCTCATTGTCAGGTTGTCTGACTGGAACTTTCTTTCTGCTCATGCTATAATAAACATCAAAGCTAACCATATGTAACAGAGGGGCTGGTCAGAAATTAATTGTAAGTTCATGGGACTATGCCTTTGCCTAGTGGATCTTAACATTTTGCAATTTTCTTAGCAGTTCACCTTCTGTTCAACAACGTGTTCTCTAATACTCATTTGAAAATAGCACGAATCGCGTTTCGCTCACATAGCCTAATAGATTATAAATTACAATTTAATTCAGAAATGGTTGAACTAAATGTCAAAATACTGTTCAACAAGGATTTTAGGAAAAATTACTGACGAATAGAAAATGGAATTCGCTCATGAGATGTTGTGTGTGTTGTGTGATGGTCTATGGTGGTGAATGGCAGTTCGGTAGTTGTGCTATTTACTCCCTAACTCAACCAATTATAAAAAAAATCCCCATTTTATTATAAGTAGTATAAATATTATAATAATATAAGGTTATCGTTTGAAGAGGAGCAGGAGTAGTAGTAGTTGTATGACCATACATAGAATACTAGTGTGGTAAGTTAAGTGAAGGGAAATTGATTATCTTGGTAGGAGAGAAAAGTAGTGGAAGGGGAAGGGAGATTCGTTTTGTGTGTGTGGCAAAGACAAAGCAAGGGTGAGGAGTTGAGACCTGTGTTTCTATTACATTAGCAGTTACAAGATATGAATTTCAAGACAATTAAAGCGAAACCACAGAGCCAAACCGACCAGTCAACCACACAGCGTGGAAAATCTAATATATAATCTATATCCAACTATTACACAGTTTATAGTGCATTGATGATGATACGGAAAAAAGTAGATGACCTTAACGACGGATATTCAGCACTCATGCAATCCTCTACTCTTCCCTTCCATCATCATCATCATCCTTATCCATTTGCCTTCTTAAATATTTTCACTCTACAACATTTCAGGCGCCTTACAGAGAGACTATATAGATTTTCTTCTGTAAAAATCGAAATTAATTCAATGTACATTTTAATTTGTCGTGAATAATTTGAGTAATGGGTTTGAATCTGTAAAAAATAGTATCACAAATTTATTTAGTATTAAAAATAATTTATGCATGGCGTTGGTATTCAATTTTTGAATTAAGTAAAATAATATTTTACCATGCATTTTACCAGGAATGTGTACTGCACAGCGCAGACACAAGTGGATTACGAAGCAAGATAAACTAATTCGCATCAATCGTAAATGTCCTAATGAATTAGTGGTTGATTTGCACAGTAATTTCAATCAACACGAAAAAGGACATAAAACATGAGTCTTAATGGCGATTTATTAGGGTAATTTCTATTTTTCGTGCTAAAAATGTGTTTGCTTTCGTCATAGAAAATGATACGGTGTGAATAGAATAAGAATATAATTCCTCATCGCTGAAAGGTAAACGGAACCAAATTGGGAAATCCAAATGAGAGTCATTATTTACAGGAGAATGGTCACAAGTAAGAAAAGGAGAGAGAGAGAGAGCTTAAGCATATAGGATGGTGTACCTGCATGAGTCTACTTGAGTACAATGAGCGTAACTTTTAAAAAAGGCAATAAAATCCGAGCTTTTGCTCATCAGCAATAACCTTTAACCAACAAAATCTCATAATGTACATTTAAATAGTCAGAATGGAAAGGAAACCTGTTAGAAATAAACTGTTAAAGTATTTCTAGTTGAATTTCCTCTATAGTCCAATTCAAGTCAGACTGAGACTTATTACTGTCAGATGTAGAATGATAAGGCTAACGAAGAAAACAAAGTATTTATGAGTGCGTAATAATACAGAGAGACATAGACAGACAGACAGAGAGAGAGAGATAGAAGTATTATATTACGAGGCATGTACGTGAAATCTCAATCTAATCTATAATAGAATCTTAAGGATTTCTGTAATTGCAAATGTGAGGTTAATTACAAGAATGAGAGCACTCTCATTGTATTCATGTATATAATCGCCGTAACTAGCATATTAGGTAGTTTTAACTGTTCTCTGTCTGTCTGAGTAGTTAAGCTAGTGCATTGTCGCTTCTGTGTTGGTTAAGAATAAGAAATGGCAAGAAATGCTTATAATATCTGCACTACAAGGGTGTTTACTCATGTTCACTGTGGAGAATGGGATTTTTGTAGAGACAGAGTGGGTATTGATATAAAATATGATGATGATATGACGATATGAGGCAGAACAGATCTGATTGTGAGTAAGTGCGGAGGCAGACGACCTCAGAGTAGACATAGACACACAGAATCAAGTTCATTGTGAATCTGCAGTCGGTAATTGCACAGCAACCACCTCTGCCTTTTTCTCTGCGTGCGATATGGTCAAATCTCGTTGGGAGCTTTAATAAGCCGTCGTCGTCTGATTTTATGGCTCTAAAAAGGATATAGGATGTTGGAATGGGAAGATATGAGGATTTTTTGTTTGAAGACGAAATGGAATGAAGTGGGTGAGAGACATTAGACTGCGTGTGGTACCCCATTACGATTACCTTGCTTGTGAACATATTCTCACTCAATAGTTTAATTGTACTTAATGACTTCACCATATCATCATCAAATTAGCTATTAGCTATATTACCCACCTACATTTATCTTATTACTTCCACCCATACTGCCCATACATACACAACTTAATAAATACCTACCCAGCTACCCACAACAAAACAACACAACATACTTGGATACTAATAATACAACATTAAAAAATAAATCCATTTGTAAATTCTTGAATTCCTCTCGTTGAGAGGCCAAAAGTTTTGCAACGGGCACAATAATAACTATTTAATGACTACCTTAGGATTTTTAGAACCTCTTACTATTCAGTTTAAGTTAATGTGGGCTACTCCACTCCTTTTCGCAAATTATTTTCCTGCAATTGTAACAGAAGCCACCAGTAGCGAAGGTATTTTATTGTTTCCTAGAATTAATGATGATAGTAATTGGGAAAATCTTTAACTTGTCATTATTTAGTTAAGAGATGCATTTTTGGTGAGTAGTTTTGATAGTAGGGAGTATAATAGAGAGACTTTTCTATTGGGATGAATGGGATGATGATGATACCCTTAATCTCATAATCAATGCATTTGTATGTATGAAATAAGATGAAGAGCATAGGAATTGAATGCACAGTTGAAATTACACGCTAGTTTAGACACACTGGTGTTATTTGCAATTTTTTGAGTGAAGTTGCAAGGAACAGTGCACTGGACTAGACAAGCAATTATTTTTAAGGTTGCCTACTAGAGTTTTTGATATGGGAGTCTCCTTATGTTTGGGAATACATTATTTAGCTTTAGAGTACATATAAAAATCCTTATCTAGATCAGTATCTAATTTTTCACAAAAATTATGTGCAAGAATTATTTGAGTTGTTATTAGGAGTGAGATACTAGCGAGGGAAGTTAGGTAGACATATGATGTGTATGTATGTTCGGGTAATAGAAATGTGGAAGGTCTGATGTATAGCTTTGTGGAAGCCGAAGAACCTGAAACTAGTTATTTGTATGTAATTCTCGAATTAAGTTGTAAACATGAAGCACATAAATCTCAAAGCTATGGATGCTATCTGTTTCGGCAAAGGAAGTGTGCAAATATTTCCCCTGGGGACAGAAATGCGTTTTTCTTTGGAAATGCTACAGAAAGTCAGCGAGAGCAACCCACCTAGCTGCTGGTTATCAACACTTAATACCTCCATTCCCCATTACTCTTTAATGCACTTCGTTCTGCGTAAAACAATGCAGAGTAATAATAATAATAGCCTAATAGAAAATAGCCACATCTACATCTTCCAAAGTTCATCAGCCTCCATCCCTCAACTTTTTAAGCACAACGTCTACACTCTGTCTTATTCCAGGTGGAGAGAACTCGAGGGAAGATGATACTTTTATTACAATAATGCCCAAGTTATCTTGCAGAGCTATTAAACAATTGTTTAACAAAGTTTTACTACTCTACCTACATATTTAATTCACGTTATTCATAATTTCAGACTCTACAGACACAGACAAGCGTAAAAGGAGAAGAGTGTAGTAGGAGATTCCCAACAGAGAAAAAACCAAGCCATAAAATCCTAATTTACAAAAAGAAACATCGGAAAAACAATAAAGGTGAAAATAAGGCTTAATAAAACCTGTCTACAAATCTCCAGTTCAAAACGCAATGACGAGCCATGCCACAGACTAAAGAAAAGAGAGCAAAACACTTTTTAATTTCTTTGCATGGTAACTTTCATCATTTTCTACACTCTCTCTCTCTCATCTCACCACACAACAATATCATAGACATACAGAAGAGAAAAACAAAATAACTACTGTAATAATATTCCACTCTAGTGCATACATACATATTGCCCATGACATAATATTAGTAAAAGAGGTGCGGGCATCTCCTAAAGAAAAAATTCTAATTTCATTTTAATTTTACTGAAGACAACAGCAGGAGTAGCAAAGTTACAAGACAAGCCAAAGCTGTTTTGTTCTAATTTCCTTTTTTTCATTATCAAACCCGCTGCCACTACTCTGCTCACTGCATACCAAATCCAAAGATATATTCTCATCTTTCCCTCTAATGTGTATCTTGGAGAGTAATCCAGTTAATTCACCGTATTTACTTTGTTAGAAACCCATGATATTTTACAAAGCATTTTTCTACGCAATCTATAATGTTATATATATATGTTAATTATATATGTCAAATTTTATTGACAGAATCTACAAAATAATAGTTACTAAATTGTTTTGATAGATAAAATTATTTTCTCAGGTGCAGGTGTGCAAAATTTTTTTGATGGTTTAATTCACGATATTTACTTTGTGAATATTCTTTATCATTACAGAGCTTTTTGCGTAATTATGGTGTAACTTTCAGCAAAATTGAATTGATGAGAAATAATCTATATTTTAATGAATTACAATTTGTTTGTAGTGATAAAATTATTTTCTCAGGTGTGCAGAAATATTTTTGATGATTTTCTATGGTAGAAGGTATAACTGTTGCAGTATTTACGGTAGGCAGTGTATTTGTGTGTACTAATGAAAACGTAGGTCGGAGAAAATGTAATAATGGATTTATATTTACTCTGGGGTGACTATTATTGTTTTATAATATAGTGATGGAGTATTTTGTAGTGGCTAATGTCGAGATAATAAGTATAAACTATCTTTGACGTATCTTTATAGTGCATAGGATAATAAGAATGATATAGTAGTGCGTCTGTCTGTCTAGTCTATATGATTATTACGCTGCGTAGTCTAGTCAGTCAAAAGTCTGAGTGAACTTTTCCGTCTAAATTGCTATCAGCCATAAAATAAAGTGCACAGCGGGTAGTGACATGAAAAGTGTTTGATAAGCTGAATATGAAATGTACACTGTATCACATCCCATGCCTACAAACATACATCAACAACCATCGGAGAGTTAGGCTATTAAAAAATGCGGATGAAAAAGAATATAATGGACTAGTAGTGTGTAGTTAGGCAGAATGTAGATTTTTTGATAATAATACATCATTTTGTAGTTCAACACTATTGTGCTCCTAATCTCTCTCTCTCTCTCTCTCTCTCTTCAGAGAGACTTCATTTTTAACACACTTTATTTGAGAGCATGGGCAGCTATTAGTAAAAGGAGCTTTTAAGCGGTAACTACTACTAGACACGACTCTCTGGATGGAAAAGATCTTGTTCTTACTACTACTACTACATCCTTTTCTGATGTAAAAATATAACACATGTAGAATTACCAATACACACGGTCATTAAAGAATAATATCGCTAGACGAACACTACAAATCGAACTTGAAAGGATTTTACAGCAGAAAATGAAGGGTAATAATATTTATCTAAATGATTGTATTTCCGTCATTTTCAATCTCTAAGATTACAAGTGAAGCCGCAACTTTTTCTCACTTTTGTACGCGACGCAAGGAACACCTGTAAATGTTGATTTATTACGGCATCTCACGCTACATGATTCTCTACGCTGAATACCTTTTCTCCATCCCATACTTAACACACACACATACACAACAATTCTACACTACATTACACTCACCTCTCTTTCTCTCCTCCTTTAACTAATACACTCCAGCACTCAACCTCAACTCAAGTCAAATGTTGTGGTAAGGCAGAACTAAAAGGCCTACCGACCGAAACCAAACACTTTGTATAACATTCACATTACATTGCAATTTATATTAACATTTCTAGAGCATTATTACATTATTAACCATTTCATTATTAGAAGGATTATGTATTCACACTACACACACAGCAGCAGATCAGGAGTTACCACAAACGCCTTAAGTCACTATACAACTACCCCAATGATACATTCAACGAGAAACTTCTTTTTAAATAGTTTGTCCATTGATTTTTAGCATGACTTCTACATAGATTAGATACCTTGATGATAGTTATATAAAAAGAATCCCTACTTACTTAAAACTCAATACGAACTTTTATAATGATCCTGATGTGTGTACGAATATTTTCTCGACATTTGTACACGCATCCAAGTAATAAATCTTATTTTCTTTTGCATTATGCATTATTATAGTAGGAAAAAATGATGTAGGTAGCTGCTAATATTATTATATGTTTAATTGTGAGTATGTATGCATCTACTGTGTGCCTTTATCTAAGTACGTATTGTTTTCATTGGTGGGTTAAATAAAATCATTTATTATTTATCAAAGACTCATTCATTTCAGGTCTCATCTCATTGCCGCAAGTGTCCCGAGCTGCGAAAGTAATATATTATTGCCTTGCCACCTTTCTCCGCTCCCTCTCACCATTCTCAACTCATCGGATGTCCCAAAGAAAAAACTACTTTTCAGCCGAAGACTAATATTGTATTTAATTGGAAGTAAGTAATTACTTCACTTCCCAACTCGTAGCTCGTTGATTGTTGCAGGAGCCATTTGGCCTCAAGCCCTAGAAGATATTACACTCATCATCAGACTTCACCGATGCCAACTTCGTAGTGGTTCTTCCAACTTACTTCAACAACTGCGGTTTACTACAATCAATTCCTTTTAGTTTCATGTCATGAATGAATTATCGCACTCTGCCATGACTATCTTTACAGTCAAACCAAGAAGATGCAAACTGCTAAAGCACCCTACAGACAACAGACTCCTATTTCCCATTCCATTCAAATACAAATCCTACACAAACCTGCAGAATATCCGAAAATATTATGGACGTGCCTGAAAATACTTTTTTCAAAATAAATGGAAAACTCTCATAATAGTAAATGCCAACAAAGAATTATTTTGGTAGAGTACACAGTGAGTAGCCAAGAATACCAAGTAGTAGTGTTAGTTTATTAGGTTGAATTGGGCTGAACGTAAACAATTTTGAGTCTTCTTCGGTAATTTCTATAAATAAACATGTAACAAAATAATAATGTTCAAGTTTAATGCTAGCATACAAAAATCAATTCCAAAAAATTATTAACGTCATATTGAAATAGTAAATTCGTCGACGTATTTGATGTATAAAGTACATGTTTCAACAACGGCTTCCGGGTGCTGTTTAGTGTAACAGTGTAAAAATGTTATGAAATTAATGCAATATGTATATATCTATTGTTTAAAATCGTACTTATTTGTGTTTGTGAAGTGTTTTGGTTTTATTAATTGGTTGTGTCTGATGCGTTCTGTATATTTCTTTGGTGGGTGTATGCAGGAATGTTTGCAAAAAAGTAATCTGTGATTAGTCAAGCACCAACATAAACACAATAGCCTTAATAAGCCTTCTCTACCACAACATTATAATGCAATAATTATTCCAAGTATATTACGATAGGGAGTAAGTAGCTATAGACAATGAGTGTAGAATGGAAAAGTGGACCTGATCAGAATAATGCATTATATTATCACAAAGTATTATGGATGAGATGGAATGTAGGAAACCAGTTTAGCATTGCACAATTAAAAGCTGGTCATCATCTAATTTTCGAATTCGTTGACGAGTTGGGAAATATTGGTTATTTTTTAGATTATCTATTTGCATGAATAAGGAAAAGGTAGTAAAAATGCATTTTAGTAATTTAATTTTAAGTAGCAGAGGTGCTTGCTCACTGTAATTTTCCTTTGGCTATTTGATTACTATCAGGAATGGGGGACCTAAAGAAACGTATTTAAGTTAAAGTGGCGAGAATTAAGAAAGGTATTGTAAATTATAATAAATACATATTAGAGTGTACTAGCGTTAGAATTCCAAAGTCATAATATTAGCAGAGTATAAAGAGCAGGACATCTGCATAGTGTGCATAGAGAGAGAGAGAGAGAGGAATCAAGGAATCCAGTTAGCAGTTAACCAAGCTAATAATTATGTAGAACAGAGTAGACTGTAAGTGTTTCTAGAAGAGACTATTGTGTAGAGTGTAGTAATAAGATTTTAAGGGCATAGTCAGAGAGTAGGCATTGTTGATAATGAGAAAGTAAGAAACAATTTACACCATATGCTTGAGCATAACTGTAGGCTAGTAGATAGTTAGTAATAGTTTGAGGAAATCTGGCTTTAAATGAAAACGGGCCTATTAATTATCGTTAAGAATACTAATATTACAGATTTCCCTTTTCCTATAATTATCATCGATAGTTGTTCACAGCTCTTGCTTATTTAACTTTATGCTAGCTAGGAGCTATAGACATACATCGAGCATATTGCATTAACATTTCTTAATAATAATTAAACGTTTTCACAACGTCTAACAGGACGGTGTAAATGAATGTAATAATGAATGGTGATCTGATGGATAATGCTCCCATCTCGTCCATTAGCCTCACAGTGTAGACAATATCATCAATAAAATTGGAAAAAGAGTCTACGTAGTGGGAACTGAGACTCAGTTGATTATTAGATAGAAAAGCATCAAGAACGGCGGGCATAATATTTAGCCATGTTTCGCTCCAAGGTGTAAATTGAATGCAGAACCCAAGAGGACTACGTCGTAGTTGAACTCTAGTAGTGGAGAGCCTAAGAGATTTTCATTTCATTCCTTCAGTAAATCCAAATCATTGGATTATTATACATTACATTAGATTAGCTAGCTCTCTGTTGCATTAAAGTGAATCACGGCACAGATAATAGCATGCTAGCTAATCGCACTAATGTTACTCAAATTTAATACACAGACAGAACATAGGAATCATACGAGAAGATCTACTGTAGAAAACTATGTAAAATCTTCAAAGAATAACACTGTAGGCTCTCTTAGTCATTCTCTCAATTTTTATCTTCTATTAAATGCATCCTCACTTCTATTCTATATACTCTGACTATAATATCGACACTTATAAAAGTGTAAACTAGTTAGATTGTTTATAAAATCCTTTGAAATGAATGCAAAATAGATCTTAGGTGTATATATATATATATATATGTACCTATATCAAGAGTATATAGCTATATGTATGGAAGATGTATGAGTGTTTTTAAAAAAAGACCAACCTTCTGCTAATGTGTAGTGTGTGGCTACTTTAGATTACCTCTGGCCATTGATTAGAGTAAAGCTGTTGTGGTTGTGCCTCTTCTCTCTAATATCTTATGCCTTTCTTTTGATTTTCAGTTTTTCTCAGTGTACAAGAGCCTTTGCTTGATTTTCAAGTTAACAACTCCACTCCTCAATCATAGGGACTTGAGTGTAGATGAGGTAGACTGGATTTTGAAATGTATCTATGCAAGAGATGAGTATAAGTATAGATAAGTATAGATTGGAGGTGCTGCATTAACTTCATTCTTCCACTGAATGAGATTGGACTAAATATTCAGTGAGTGAGTGAGTTTGAGTGACTCTAGAGGAAAAAAGGAGCAATGACGATAATGATGAGGGTATAATAATAATAATGATCATCATCATCATGATAATCATCCTATCAGATCATGATCATGTTTAAGGGGAACCAATGCCCATCTATGACTATACATAAGCTATATTTATGTATATTCCCGATATTCCTCTCTCTCTGTCTCTCAAGAGATAGTTCAGCTCTTTTTATCAAACACCTTTTGATTTGTACTTTGCACTATTGTATTACCTCCCTTCTAATATTCACATCACACATTAGAAGATAACTATACAGTCTCTCCTACTACTACTACCTATAGCTTATATCTTAGATTATAACAGCAATAAGTATCGGCATGTTTAAAGAGTTTTTAACCTTTTCACCATTTCACAGCTTTCTGCATAAACTTTATCTGTAGCAATTTACTTTACTATTCATCAGGTACTTGCATTTATTACATTTTATCATCTCCCACAATTACACCGTGTATTGTTCGAAATTCTCTTCATAAGGAATTCTAACTATTAGAGACTACAGGTAATAACTAATGCAAAATATCTTAGATTTTCCTTGGATTCATCGTGATTGGGAATGAAATGCATGAGATGAGAGGATATCTAATATCTGTATGCATTAGCGTAGTTATCTTTGAGTGCAAATATGATTGAACAGTAAAATGAGCCACTGCCACTACACACATCCTAGTCATGAACGGAAAACTAAATCAAATCAACTCAAAGCTAAGCTACTACTTAGATACACAACTTACAACTTCTAGCTGGCTAGTTGAAAAGAAGCGAATCCAATTTTTAAATTACAATTGACAGCCTAGTGATGATTACAAGAGAGTGAGACGATTATTAAACGGTAATTGTACATGTTTTGCACATTTAATGCTCATTTCGTGACGTGCGGAGAAAACCATTTGACTTGCATTATTTTCGGAACGCTCTTTTAGATATGCATCACCTTTGCTCTGTTAATGATGAAACACCCATTTGTCTCTCTCTCTCTCTATCCAATGCCGAAGCGCTACTTTATCAAAGTGTTATAATTTCAAGGAATACCTATCACCTCATTTCATCTTACAATTTCTCACTACAAATTTCTCACACCAAACAACACCATTCCACTACCAATGTATTATTGGCTTTGTCAACCATGAAAAACACAATTTATTCCAAAAATCAACCCGAATCTACAAAAGTTAAGGGTAAATACCTAAACCATGACTGAGAAAGTTCTCTAAAACTCCCAATGCACCTTTTGAGTAGCAAAAAGAGAGACATTATTCATTATAAACTATTTTCAAATAATATTTGCATTTGATCAAGATCAAAACCTGGACTACTAAAACTTAATATTTGTGAATTTCTGTTCTGTAAAATCCATTCAGATTTGCTCGTTGTAATTTCGTACATTAGTATTGAACACAAGTGGCTTTTGGTTTTAATCACGAAAAGTTAATGCAATGGGTAGCAGTAAAGAAAATAAATGATATATATGTAGTTATTTTGAGTTTTAAATGAGGAATATGAAGGGATATGTTGGGGAGCGAGTTAAAGAGTGCAGTTAGATGTAACTACTGGAATAAGTAGTGAAAGAGAAGATGTAAAGTGGAGGGCAGAGGTGTTGGGATGTGTAGTAGTGTAGGTTATTAGCGGAGTGTAGGGCGATGTGAGTGTAGTTGGAAGTGAGAAATATTGTGAGGATAATGATGTAGGACATATATAGGAGAGAGAGAGAGAGAGACGAAGGTGGGAGCAAAACAAGTCGACGTTTGGGGCTGCACCAGAAACTTTTTTCAAGTCGAGCGCGGCTCGTTTCATGTGCGTTTCATCGCCAGTTGGCTATGCAACAGTTCATTTGCTGCTAGGTGGTCATTTCAACGCATTAAGTCGAGACAACAGAGAAATTACAACTCCAAGCCGCACTCAACTTATTGATGCCCATAGGCCAACTCGGAATAGATTCCTACCTTACTCTTCTTCTCCCACTCTCCCTCATAGCACAACTCTTTTTATATATGCATACTCTCACAATATTACGGACACTCCAGTCTCCAACTCAGATTTACACAAAACTTCTTATCGCATTGCCCAAAGAACTATATGTAGCTACCATTGTTACAGATCCCTTGTGCCTCTTTTCTACTCCTCATACATGCTCTCAATTCAGTATACTTGGTTTACACGTAATACAAATTGCGAGTTCCTTCATATACCTACCTGTATTTCGGTACTAATTAAAATAGTAATATTTTTACATTTTTGATACACGCCAAAAATATGATGAGGAGTTTTATCCCATTTTCTTAAACTTGGTAAACTTCCGCTGATGAAATTATGTCTCTATACGATTTATTGCTTCCAACAATACTCATAGGTCAAAATTGAATATTCATGGTTATTAATGCTGAATGGGACAAAATAGTATTCAGGTGTGTCTGTATCAATCACTTTAATCAGTAATCAAAGCAATCGCACTTCAATGAAGTCAGTGTCTGCTGCAGTCAGTCAGTCCCATTGTTAAGTGTGTGAGACAATTTATAATGGGATGCTACCATCCTATTGTGTTTTAAGAATCTGCACGCCCATTATATAACTTAGTGTGCATTATTGTCACTGTAATTTAAAAATTGCTAGGATATAAAATTAAAAAATTAATGATAATAGTTATCATTCCATGAAACTTATTCCAGGGTGCAGCTTTCTGAAATCCAGAAAATGCAGTATGACATTTGTGAAAACGATTTGAATGAATAACGCTGTCCTGTTGAGGATAAAGTTCAGTGGTAAAAAGTAATAACGTACAATCAACACAACGGAAAAGTTGAGGTTGTAAGTTCCACTTTAAGTTCCTATTTAAGTAGAAATTCCTATTTAAGTATGTTCCGCGTGTAAGTGCATTCCGGAAAGCCTAAAAACCAAATTTAAATGTTTTTACATGATGATAAAGGAGTATAATGGTTGGTAAGTGGGATATGAAAGGTATTCTGGTTGTTAGAATAGATTTGAAGGTTTGGGAGAGGAAATAGATGCTACGAGAATAGAATAGTAATAACTGAAGGGCCTGTCGGAGTGAGGGAGGCTGGAGAGTGAAGGTGGAAGGCGTCTAAAGGGCTGAGACGGGCCAAAAAATTCCTTCAGGTTTCCCTTCCTCCAGAATTCAGATTGGAAATGGTTGACATTTAGTAGGACTGTCATCTGGAAGGCGGATCGTGTGTGACACATTCAGTTTGATGTAGGTTGACAGCTCCAACAAGCCAGTTGACATCCGATAGGACCCACCGCCCTGCTCCGAGCCCTGTATATACCTACTGAATTGATACGATACGACAGGACAAGCCCAAATCTATCTCCTCAGATTAGTACAAGGAGCTCCGGACCCTTTTCAACTATAATCATATCTCCCTGGTTGAGATGCCCTTAAGAAACACTAATGCTTGTTACAAATGCACATTATATTTAACATGCCTCCATTAGATCACATACCTACGCAGTTGCAGCATTCATCTCCGCATCTATCTACATCTACGACATGACATTTCTACATCTACTTCTTCCTTCCCTTGTAATCGAAACCATTCTACTCATGTCAGGTCCACAATCTTCCTATTTGCTCAACTTAACATGAACATTTCAAATGAAATGATAACGCCCTTGCGTTCCAGCGATATTTCTTCTTTTTCTGGCCTTACACACGCTCTCTTAATTTTATTCCTAATTTTATGGTTCTTAACTGTTTCCAGTTTTTGTCTTGCACTTTTTATGAATCATTTTCTACAATTTTTTAACGCGTTAGAGATAGTTAGATTGATAGATTTTTTATCTGGTATCATCTAATAATTAACGTTGAATTATTATGGAAAATGGAAAATATAATATTAAGCACCGAAGTTATTAACATTAAAATATGATAAAGGTGATGAGATGAAATAAAATTAGCCAGTCAGAAACGCAGGGAAGTTGTACGAATTAATTTGACTTTGTATTGTTTTATTGATCATCGGTTCATTAGGTTGCCTCATGTCGTGTCCCGTATGCATGGATATACTAATAGACTATGTATGTATATAAGTTGTGTAATTAGAGGATTGACAACTAAAAATCAAAGGATAACTTAACCTAATTAGTTGACAATTAAGACTTTTGTAAAAGCATTTTTACATATGTAGAATCGACTGGTTGGCGTGTGTGTACATATGTAATTATAATAAGTACGTCGTCGTAGATTATACATACGATGAAATCGACACGTAAGCAATACACATAACAATACACAATAATAATAATAATAATATTATTTTAAGGTAACAAGTACTACAACATGGTACTCGTGATTCATGCAATGAAAACTGTTTACATGGCTAATCACTAATTATTACTAGTACATATACATAGTAAATCACATTAATTAGTTATAATATATACGAACAAAAATACCAATCTTACATAACGTATTCATTGTAACTGTGTGAATGTCATCATCTCATACAACAATTCAGGACACCTCTTTTAATTCCTTGTCTTTCTTCACTCTTTTTCATATTTTTTTCCGAATCCACTTTCACTCATGTACTCTCTACCTTACGCAACAGCCAGCCAGAGCGAGTCTCTTTATTAATTTAGCTAAAAATTATCTACGCACACTTCTTAGCTTAAAAATCTGCTCTTCTCATAGCTTTATGTATAGAGGAGTAGAGAGTTGTTCGAGAGCAGTTCATACACGAGACATCACATCACACAACACACTGCATTAAAGTTCTATTTAATCTCCTTAATTACAAACTGTACTCTCTGTCTGTACATGGTGATCTGAAATACAATGCGTTTCACAATTAAAGCTGGTAAACAAACCAGTTACATCACCTACCTCTACGCAATGAAATAACCGCCGCAATTTATTCCTCTCCACTTTATCTCCCTCCCTCTCGGCAATCTCATATTTTCCCCTACTCTATAACTTACTTTATTACATTGACTTACACATTCAGCTTTTCACTGTACATGACTGGAATATGAACATTAACATCTGTACGTAGGTATATTTTTGGGCTACTTGCAATAATTATTAAACATAATTTATTCTCCAATAATGGTTTATAATGAGTAGGTAAATTGTTTCTCCATCAATTTAGAAATGACAACACAAGTAATATTGGTTGTGAAGGAATCTGGGCTCATTTAAGATAAAACATTTAATATCTCATTAAATAAGTATCACTGGACTTTTATTAATTCTACTGGTTAGTTATATTTATATCAGGAACTACAACGAACAAAGTTAGGCAGGTATAATATAATTCCATTGAAAGCATGGAATGCGGAAAATGATTATATTTCTATCTATTTTAATTCACTAATTGCGATTAGATCACTAAAACAGACAAACATCGTTTGCCTTTCATTAATATTGTCATTTAGGTAATCGCCTCTCTGAAAACCTCTGCAATATCCCTAAGTACTTTCTATCTATGCTACAACAGTAACTTTAGTTATAAAAAAACTAGTTACTACTTAAATAGGTTCTTTACAGCAAATAATAATAATGATGATGTTGTTGATTAATAAATGGATTGTTCAAGTATTTCCTTATAATAGGAATCAAGAGAAATGACTGAAATCTTGATAATAATAGTGGGCTTGAAAATCCTTGAGGTAGTAGGTAAAAGTAAACGATAAACTAAACTGGCTCCTTACACATAATAATAATTAACATTATGCATAAGTAGCTCTGTGGGATAATAAATTTTAGAGACCTAAATAATAAAACGTGTCTATTAGTAAGTTGTATATATATTATAGCTAATGTAAATAATAGCAGGTAGGTATAATCGCTCCAAATAATGCAACAATACAATAGTGGTAAATATAATAGTTTTCCCTACACAGTGCTCCTAATAATTCTACTGTTTATTATCCTTTTAGAGTTTTAGCGACATATTTATGCATATGATATATAATAGTGTATGTATATATAGGGGGTAGGTAGGTATAGGTAGGTAGGTAGTATAGGTAATAATAGTAAATGTAATAATATTTATTACACTCCATATAATAATAGAGTAATATAATATATAGAGATTAAGTAGTCCTTGCCACTCACGCACGAGAACGACAGCATAATATAGTAAATAGGTAGGTAGTAGTAAAACGAGTAGCCAAAAACCCCTTTTACAAATGACAATTCCTTTAGTGTAGCATTAAAAGTAACTCTGGCTATTCGACAAAAATTAATGATAATGATGAATGAGATAATTAAGTCCTAAAAATTTTGCTATAGTATTGGTCTTACGAAGAAATCGAGATTTACTAGGAGCGATTGGAATTCATGCCTACACCGACTCCAATGCTTTCGTTGTTAAAGGAAGGCGGAATGGATCCCGCATTGGGTGAGGTAGAGCTAGCCTTAGTATTAACTTGTGGCGGGTAGGGGCTATAGCGTAGATTAATCGGGCTCCGACTATTGTTACTATTATTACTATTTCCATTACCGCCGTGTGGTAAATGCGGGGACTGGTGATGGTGTTGTTGTTGTTGCTGCTGCTGTTGTTGGTGTTGTTGATGTTGTTGCTGTTGTTGCATGTGATGCGGATGAACTTGACCAAGGAGTCCGGGCGGGAGTTGAGACAGAGCGGACCATTGAGACCATAAATGAGCAGGTATCGGGAGAGGAGAGGGACTTCCGCGTGTCGGGTTCAACGTGTACAACTGCGGAAGAGACGGGACGGATGCGGCGGCGGCAGCGGCGGCGGCCGAGTTGGCTGCTGCCAGCAGGTGATGAATGGAAGTCGGCGGGGAGTGATCTCCCGGCCCGCCTCCGCCACCCGGGTATCCTGCAGCACAAGCCTGAGCTACAGCTGCTGCCCGGGCTCCCCACTGTTGGTGCAGGATCCTCGCCTTCTCCAGCATCAAGTTGTTATTGTCCATGTCTAATTCGGAGAAGAGTCGAAGCGGAGTTGCTGCTGCTGTCCGAAGAAAGTGATGCTCTAATGGGAGCATCGAGTCGATTGGATCCCTGCGCATAATCAGATACAACATTCTTTAGTTTTTGTCACGTTTACTCAACTCCCTAGTCACACACACACAGCTCCCCTTTTGCCCCACTATAGTCCACAGCCGCACCAATAATGTAATTTTAGCCATTCCATTACAGCCCCATAGACTACTACAAGCAAAACCATTGAGGAAATAGCAAAAGGAACTAACCAAATCTATTTTCCCTCTCCAACCACCACATATATAGACACTACTATAAAAAAGCATTTGTTATTGTGACTAAATACACTCTATATAAAATATATACACTATATACATCACATGAATGTATGTATGTATATAGAATAGAAAAGCAGTCAAGTCAACTCTAATAGAAATGTGGTTTCGTTCAAGGGAAGTGAGCCGAGTGAATTGAATAGATCTTCCTGTGAGCCACTCAAGTCGCGTGTAATAAGTTGAAGAGGGGAGAAGAGAAAACAAAATTTAGCCAATTCCGACGACTCTCTTCAAACATACTTCTCTCTACAAACTCTAAATGTAACTCTAGTAGACTACTATTACATGTGTATACACAATAAAACGCACCATACTACTCTCACCGTCTACTTACTATGCATTTTCAGGGTAGGACTATGAGAATTTGAGAGTAGCACAGTGATAGTATGCGACAGAGTGAACAGAAGCAGTTTAGACAATTATTGGAGAGCATTATAGAAAAGCTAGGCCTATTACTGAAACTGGAATCCTTAAGCGATTCAAGAAGAGACTTGTAGTTTCAATGAGCAGTCGAGTCGTTGAATAGAGTTGCGAGAGAGAGAGAGAGAGAGAGAGAGGGGCGAGAAAATCGATCTGTTTTCACAGAGTAAAAAATTCATGGGCTCAAATGCCATTTTATGAATTATGGATTTACCTAACGCCAACTTACTACGGCAAATCCAATAAATTCCCATTCTTTCTCCCATGCCACATTCTAAAAACTCATTCATAATATTTTTAAGCCACACTACTACACAAAACACGCACATACATTCTTGGCTTCTGACACAGAAGCAGGAGCAGCATAGCAGGATCAAAGCCATTGCACAGAAGAACACTGTATAAGTGTTGAGTGAAGTTAATAGTTGTTTATTTGCAGTAAGGATATTTCTTGGAATTGTGCACTAGGAAATAGTTACTAATATTCTATAAGCATGATGGCTTAAATTAAATTAAGTTTCATTTTTCATTCATTTCACAGTCATGTCTCGACTTATCTTGAATTCACCAACTCCAAACTTCACCTATCAACTTAAAAGGTGCTAGCTACTACAAGAAACTTTCCATTTCATATTAACACACTCTATACACTATACAATTCATCATTACCTAACAAAACTACTTCTCTAAATTACTTTCCTTAACTATATACACTATAAGTAGAAGTATATAGTGAGGCGCAGTAAATTGTAAAACAGTTTCAATTCATTTGGATGATAAATCTGCAGAGACTGAATGGGCGGAGTGGTTATTTCTGTTGACTCATTTTTGCATGACAGAGATTAAGAAGCCCTGGGTGTAAAGTAGTGTGATGACGGCGAGGGCTACTCATTCATTTTCATTTTTCTTCGGATACTTACTTCTACCTCACTACCTCTGTGTGTGTGTGGATTATTCCAGTAGATACGATAAAAAGATTGCATCTTACACAAAACGGTTACATGCCTTGCCAGACCACTTCCTTTTTCCCTTCTCAATTCATCTATGCGCTCTATAGCTTTAACTTGTAAACTTTTATATTCTCAGAAAAAGGTACTTTATAAAGTATCACTGTAAGTAGTGCACGGTTTTAGGAGAAACCCAAAGAAACTCAACTAAAATTTCAGTCAAACTCGTAGACTCCAGAGAGTTAATGGCGATCAATTTTTTCCTGTCGACGTGAGTTTATAGTTCCGACGAGAGGCGTAGCTCTTCTTAACTTTCCTTTATTTTCTGATTGCCTTTCCTCCGTTTCGTTTCCGAAGTTTAACAACAACACTCTGATCAGAGACAAGGAGAAAAAAAAGCATAAAAATGAAATGGAAAACAATGCCTCGTATATAACTGAAGATTTTCTTCATTTTCTACTCTAACTATGGTCGCAGCTACTTTTATATAGGTACCTATTGAAGGAATATGAAATGGCAATAAGGAGAAGGTGGAAGCCGAATCGGAGCCGGATCTGGGTTTGAGTGCGATATGCTTCTTGATGACGGAGGTTCAACGCCTTCCTGGTCACGAGCCTAAAATTTATTGCCGAGGAATCAGGGCATTATTACTATACTTAGTGCGATTAGCTAGATATAGTTCCTATTAGCTAAATGTGCAGTGGGAAATAAACGGGAAAAGAGTTTAATCTCTCTTGCTCTTGTATGATAATGCTCAGGTAGTTAATATTTCATTATTTCTCAAATCCAGTGCATGCTCAGCAGAGAATGAGTGAGCCACCGATCTCCATCCCTATTATTACTCAGGATGTAAAAGTGTGAATAAAGTTACATGACTTCGATAACAGCTTCAAAATCCCCTGCCGTCCTCTCTTCTACATGAAATCCCAATGCCACAACAAATTCTCCATCATCATCACATCACCAGACTATCTAAATCTAAATCTGCATCTTCCTAACCATAGAGTTCACAATAATGTAGTAAGTAATCCTTTACACACCATCACCTCAAAACTCAACTCGTAAATTATAACATCCGCAACGAAAACCAAACGGAATAATAAACCAAGGCAAAACACTTTAAATTTCTCCTTCAAAAAAAACTATCTGCATCCATTTATTATGATTTCCAAAATGAAATATACCTACCTAATCAATATTTGTGCATTCATCTTCTTTCTACTTCACTTAGTTGTGGTAGTAAAGTAAGTGAAGCCGAGAGAAGTCAAGTCACAGTCTAGATGAGATAAAATACAACTTCGTGTTTCTGGCAAGAAATTGTAAACACTTTAAATACAAGGCTAGAGACAAGTGAAACAGGTATGCCCTTAAATGTAGCGGCAGATCATCCATCAGTCTCTGTCGGTGAAATCCTCCTTTTTCTTCTTAACTTCTTTCATTACCTCTACTACTCTGCTATTCTACTAATACGATCGCTATTTAGTCCTTAATAGCCTCAACCTCAACAAGATCGCAATTTTTAGCTCTTGCTGAAAACCACAAAACTATCTGGATGAAAAGTCTAATAATTTCACAAAGCAATCATTGAAGAAACTGATTAATTTAAAAACAAATGAAGACGTAAATAGATCTGTAATCCAAATATATGCTTTAATTACTATTACATTATTTTAATACGTCGGCGCTGTTTGTAAGCATTAACAGTTTTGAATGTCTCGGGAGCAAACATGATGGATAAAAATTAGAATACTTACGTAAACTTTTGAAATACTTAAAATTGCCCATTTTTCCTCATGGAATTTTACTTTGTTTGCGCATCTCTTATTTCCCTCAGAAAGTGTATCTAGGTACCTAGTTTCATTTCAGCATCGTTTGGGATAGACATTAACACATCTACACTCTGCAACGACGGAGTAGTGATTAGTATCAGTAGTAAAATGGAGGAGAATGAGGAGATCCCACAGTGCTCACATCACTTGAATTCACGAAAGAACAGGAGTAGCTAACGAAACAAAGCACATCTATCCTGTGGAAAAATTATTAGCTTTCGCCCATCGTCTCTGCAAAATAAATTACCCACTTGAAGTGTAACTTTCTTTCCATAACATTATCTATGCGCCTACCTACAAACAAAGTATAGTGCACATTAATTTTACACTGTGCGATAATTTGTGTATAGACAAAGCCCAAAATATAATTTTAGGGACTGCCTGTCAGAAACTCTACACACTGTGCTAGTGTTAACCTAAATGTACCATGTTCACATAGATTTTATTACCCGTTCATTTAAAGTTTAATGGGTTTGCGGCACCTAGAGATAATTTGCAATATAACTTTGTATGTATGTATGTATGTATGTAAGCCTAATGTAAAGCAGTACATAAATATAGATAAGGAAAAAAGGGATTCATTTGTTCACGTCGTACACGAATTGGAGTGTAGTAAGTGTTCGAGTCTTTTATTAAAATAAAATATGTGAGAATGGACTATGTTCTCTTTGCACCTAATAACATGTGCATGTGTGCTTAAAACATGAATTTTTAGTGCATACAATGCTTTATGTACTTCTTTATGCTATTGTAAATATTCATCAGAAAGCGATTGTAAAGACTTGTGCGCATTTCATTTAGACTCTTACAATCAGTTCACAAAACACTATACAAGTTACTATATAGAGAGAGAGAGAAGGGTATAAAAAAGAAGACCCTACCTTCTAAATTCTAGCTTCTACGTACCTTGGGACATAAGTAGGTGCATCGCTAAGATATATGATTTGAAAATTATATCCTTTGGAGGCAATAAGCAAGTTGGTTGGGTGAGATGAGCCGTGCCGAAAGAAACTTTCGACACTCTGGCTAAACTGTGTATTACGTGGCCCATTTTACGAGCTATTCCATTCAAATTGCCAAAGCGAACCGAAAACGAGCCGATAGTTAAACTACCTGCATAAATCCTTAGCATATTTTCCATGGTCGCATAAACAGAGTTGCCCCTGGCCAAGGCAAAGTCTTTGAGGATACAGAGAGAGAGAGACGATGGCCATTATCATATAACACTAAAATGAAGTGCTGTGCTGTTCCGCCCTTTTGCTTATTGCTAATACTCTCACTGCAATCAATGTTACACATAACTATACAATGGATAAACATTAACTGACTAACACTTTGTAATAACAACTATCTGATGTCATGAGCTCCTCAAACTTTCTGCTCTCTCCAAATCCGCAAAACTATAATACTATCCTCCCTGGGCTGTGTGAGTTAAAGTGGAAATTAAATGAGCACGACAAATTAAAACTTGCTATTAACTTCTCTGTTTGCTACCACCACCACCAACCAACCAAAAATATTCTCTCGAGCCGAGCCTTAAACAGCTGAATCCATTTTCACCACATACATAAACTGGCACAGCAGAAGAGACTCAACAAATGCTAATGCAAAACACAAGCAATGGCATTTATTGCATTCTTGTGCATATAGCCAGACACATGATCATATTATTATTATTATTATGATGTGCCATAACAATGTTATTACATTTTCACCCGTCGTTCTTTGCTTATTGTTCACATCGGAGTAGAATCTCCATATATGTATGGCTTGCTCCACCATCATAATGTTGTGATAACATTGTTTCGCCAATGTGCACACGTTTAAACTTACTACAAAGATGATAATATAAATAAGCTTTTACTATTTACGGGCAGAGAAGAACACCTTTAATGTCCATTGAATTTCGTACATTTCGCACCACAACACAACTCATTACTTTTTCGCTCGTAACCATAAATATAAATATTAAACTTTGCCAAATGTCCATAAAAGACCGTGAAAGAGCTCCCTACATTCACAATAGTATTATCCTTAGACCTGGCTCGGGCTTTAACACATGTTTTTATTCCTAACCTCATATAACTGCACTCCAACTCCAACACACACACACATACAATAGCTAATAACTAGCATAAATGTACTGACATTTTAAAACCCTGTATTAGCCTTCTTCATCCATTATTACTCGAAATATTGTTTCGTGTAATCGTTCTATGGTAAACGATTCCGAATTTTATTCTTTGCATTACGCCCACCTAAATTTACGGCCTTTAAAACTCTACTCGACAGAAACAATGTTGATTTCATGAGGGTGACTAAAAACTAAGTTTATGATTCACTACTACTTTTACCATTTTCTTCCTGCTATGAAAAAATAAATAATGATGATGGTTCTACTTAGAAAGTAGAAACGAATGTAATAGATACATCGTGGTCTTAATACGTCTTATAGATTCACATATTAATATCGCTTTACTAAGGTATCCTCTTGGAGTACAATTTTATTAATCCTGATTTTCTAGTATTCCTCCACAATAAAAAATGGAAAAATAAATCAGTTCGAAAAATTATTTTCTGAATTACATTACTGTATAGAAAAAAAGTTTCATTCAGCTATATTTTTGTAAAAAAATATTCTAGATAGATACTGTATCCGGCTGTATCCAATCATAGTAATAGGTAAATTCTATGAATGTTGGCCCGATAGCTAACGATGACACAGAAGTTACTGAGTAGGAATTTAGATCTAATTATATTAGTGACAATCGTAGTAGTCTAGTTGTCGAAGAGACAGATTAGGCCGTAGAGTCAGTGGAGCATCGAATTAGCTAGGATGTTGACTTTCTGTTGTGAAAGTGAAAATCATGGCTCGAAGGTGGTACGGAATTGAGATGAAAGGAATGAAATAGTGCGAATCCTAGGAAATTCCTCTAAGATGCAGATGAGTTGCAATGAAAACCGACAAAAGCTTTGCTACAATATTTAGCTTGAACTCTTTGTGCACATTAGCTCATTCACTGATCTATAAGTATAATTAGAAAGCAAAGAAAAAACCGTCAACCTATATGAAACGCAATCCGACAGATCATGTTGAACTTAAGAAATTATATGGACTAGGACAGATGTATTTAGTAACTATCATATTATTTGACGATATAGTTTAACTCTTCATATATATGTATATATGTGTACTCGCCAAGCATAAGTAAGTCTGAAGTCGAATGTGTCTGTCTGAAAAGATTGTGATGACGCTGGGGCTGAAACGTGTGGAATTCACGACGGCTCGTTGGTTCACTTGACTTCACCAAGGGAATGTTCAATGAAATGCTTCAATGTTTCCTACGACGAGAAGAATTCAGACCACCACATTCACACAAAGCATAATGATTCCATACATCCTTTTTTCCTTGTATTTACATTCTCTGATGATCTGAGGCAGTACAGTATCAGTACAGAGAGAGAGAAATGAGATAGAAAATCATTTCAGGCTTCAACATAGACACTGACGGAAAACACGAGTCAATCTCATTCTCCTTAAAAATAAAGTTTAAAGCTCAACAAGAACAAAGCGTAGAATTAGCCAGAAAAATGCGGGGAGACGAAACAAGTAGCTTAAAGCTGAAGCAGAGAAGAAGAAGCAGAAATCAGAAGAAATCGTGTGGGATAAGTAGAATGGCAGTTCATAGTTCATAGATAGAAAGAAAAAGCGAATTCCGGAAAAAAGATTTGGGCAGAGCAAAATGCCTCGTTACTTAACATGCATCTAATCAAAGGAAATGTGTGTCTGTCGCCCTACCTGTCAAAGTCAGTGAGTCGTGAAGAATCCCGAAATCCTTTGGCAAACGGGTTACTGTCTATCTTTAGCTTCGTTATCTGGATAAAAAGACAACATTATGTTCCAGTAATTAGCGCTCTTCTCTACTCAGCAGAGTAGTTATACTTATATACATAGTTCACAGCAACAGCGACGCATCTCATCCTGTTCATTATATGCATCTGTACTGAAATCATCTTCAGTTCAATTTCACCACATCCTACTCGTTGTCAGTACAAGAAGACAATAAGACACATCACATTCACATGGCATAGCTCAACAACACACCATGGGTGGCCCCACATCCACAAATTAAAACAACGGAACTGAAGAGACCGGCACTAATTCATTTTACTTTGGTTACTTTGCTTGCATTGCACTTCCCTTTCTCTCATCTCTTCACATCTAACACACAATCCTATTTATCTCTCTTCTATGTACATACTACACAACACATAGCTACAACAAACATCACACACGCTCTCCTATCATATTATTTACTCTTCTTACAGGTACACTCGTCTCACAACTTTAAACTACTCATAAGTTCTTTAAATTGTTGAGATGTAATAAAGCCTGCAGTCAACTCCACTCAACTCATGAGCATCCCATCAGACTCTACATACTTTAACCAACAACCTGAATGTGTCATTTTTCATATACTCAGCGAGTTAATCTGCTAGGGAACTAATACTCAAATCATTACCATGTTCATAATATTCTACACCCTCTTTCGACAATATTTTATTTCTATAGACACCTAAAATATTTCCCTACAGTGCAATAACATTCTTCCATCCTCCACTTACATACATAATCACACGTCAGAGGAATGTAATTACATTTTTTGCATCTTTGTTTCCATTCTACTTAAAACTATACATATAAAGTGATAAATGTATTTTGTAAATATAGAGCAGGTCAGCAATGCAATTTTACGAGACCTAAAAATCCTCCCTTTGAAACTTAAACCAACCTTTGGGTTGATTCTTACTGTAAATATCACGATGATATGAATACTGTTATTTCATAGCATTCTTATAACAAGTAAATACAAACGTTTCTTTTATGATTGCACTTGAATATATAGAAAATATAAATGTCAGTTTGTGCTATCTCTTTGGAATTCATGCTAACTGGAAAGATTCCCGTTTTAGGACATACTTAGTAGTTATACAGTGAATTAGTAATTGTAAATTAGAGGATTGTGCGCAATATTTTACTTCATGACATAATTATGATGATGATTTTCTATTTTACTGCCTCCTTTGACAAATGATGACTGAAAACATTGTGGTATGTACACTGCAATAATCTAATATAACTGTTAATCTAATCCTAATAGCAACTCTCCTTTGCATCTCTAATAATCAATTCTCTGAAGGCAATTTTGTTTTCCTCTAAAAACTACTCTAGCTCTATACTGACTGATGCAATAGCTCCTACTACTATACAAACTACAACACAGTCACAGTGTATCATTAAATATCCTATCCTCCGTTCAATGTCATTAGAGCAATGAATTTATGTGACGTATTGTAATACTTTGTAATGCTATTGCTCTCGAGCACTTAGACAGACAGGCAAACACCACTAATAAGTGTCACGCAGTCAAACTTTTTGAAATACAAGCGATTCTCCTCTCTGTCTATCTACTTGTCCCTAGAGGACTTTTACGGTTATAACGCTTATTGATTTGAACTCGACTGCCTACTTTTATTCATTTACTAACAAACTACACAGCAACTGCGGATTATATGACACTGATAGTACATGGCTAATAATAAGCGATTATACAAAATATAAACATAACAACAATAAGTCATAAACTCACATTGTAAACCTCAACTCTCAACTTCAAATAAGTTAAAGCCTCCTGTTGAAAGTTTTATGCTAGACACATCATGTCTTTGCATACGATTCCCTTCCTTCCTAACCTTTTCCCTAGTTTTCCATGTTGTAAAATCCAAATTATTGTTCATCTACTTAACCTGACTCGGCTGAGGATTGTCCTTTAATAAAGGATACTCACTACTTTATTAGTAGCCATAATTAAACTATAATATCGTATACCAATAAAACCCTATTTGTGATAATTGCTATTTTACGAATCATTCCTATTTAGTAAATTCTAGTAATTTTGTCCCCTTTGATTTTGACAACAGGATTAATTTTCATTGCTGCTTTTCCTTCAATTTGTAGACTTCTTATAAGTGTAATATATAATTCAACTTTACCAAATGCTTGTTCTTTTGAATGTAATCAATAAACAGAGTCAAGCAGCTATATATCTGCATATTTATTATATAGTTGTATAACTAACATAAATACTATCCTTGTACGATACTATATTATCCGACCGGTTTTTTCAGTTGATGGCTCATACTAAAATGTTTTACGGGTTTACGCTGAATTTAAAATGAACTTTGAAGGTTGCGTGTTAAACTGTAGAAAGTTTCCTTGTTAATTCATGCTGACCATAATATTACGTATTTGTTTTCAGTTTCCACTGAAATCCGAGATATTTCTCAATAAATCCTCTGTGCAACTATGCACACTCTTTAAAAGTAAAATCCCGTTTTTGTAACTGAACACTGTAAACGCAGTTGTTAAACATTCCATTGTAAACTGAAGGTTTTCTATCCTTGAAACAATTAGTAATTATAAATTCCCTAATACCACTTTACTTACTACTGCGACTAAAGTTAGAATTTCATATACAAATAAATTGTGTACTGTATATAGAATAGGTAATTCGAGTAGTTTGTCTTCTTGTACTTTCATAACGATATTTCAACGAGTAGGACGATAGTGTTGGGTATTATTTGGGAAGGGAGTGAATAGTCACAGATGCATATAAAGTACAGCATTGATGGCTGCGTATAATATGCAATAAATAAAGGAGAAAAGTTTTATAGTACTCACCAATTGGTTTTGGTAAGCTGTGACTGCCGTAAAGACCGTTTCAGGGAAGATATAAGTGCGGAATTTTTCAGCCTCCAAATCAATATTGGAATTGCCTGGAACGATTCCTTCTCTCCATTTGACGAGGTGAATCCGAGGTTGGTAACGATGCATAGAGTTGAGAACAATCTGCCACAGAAGAAAGAAACAATATTGAATGTAAATCTTTTACTTTACATGTACCCAAAATACCCCAAAACAGAAAAATAGCAATAGACTGAATGACGAAGGAAGGAAGCACTTGGCTATTTACATTTTAGATCTATCCTCGTAGAGAACCATAGCATTTTCTCCTTATTCCACGTAGTGAGTGGGTGAGGGAGAGCACACTTAAAATATAACAGCTCTGCTATAATGTAACAGCTTGTTTTACAGCTCTTCGCCACACCACAACTTAGGATCCCTGTATAAATTTCATATCAAAGCTCCGTGGCGATTTTTCTTTTCAGACCTTAACCAAATTTTCTTTATTCTCTTCGCTATAAAATAGATACGGAGGATTATGGATGCAGGAGGGATGAGCTACCACTTCTACTAGGTGGTATCTTCTCTAATCTACTAGTCTTTTTACTCTTTTTCTACAGTAGTGTTGGTGTTACCGAAACTAAAGATGTATATTCGCCTCTCTCCGGTAGGTAGGTACATGATTATGTTGGCTATATCTAGCAATGCACTGTAACTGCAGCAGTTTGTTTGGAGTAAATTTTTCACAGTTGCGATGTGAGTCTACAACAATCAGCTCAGCATGTTCCACTTTAATATACGCAGACAGACATCCACCACTCCACATACTATCTATGAATTATTCCATTTTTCATTAGGAGCGGCACTCTGTTCTAAATGTACAGATTCCATGAATACGAATGCGCGTTAGCACGAGATGGATAACTTATCTCTTTCCATGTTCACAGCCCGGCCTGCCTGCCTCCCTGCCCCGGCCAACAAAACAGCCTTCAAAAAATCTCATCAAGATTTCTCATCAGGCATGATAATAATTTCGCACATTTTCTTCTCGCTCGCCTCTAATGGCTGATACAAAATCTATGCAGTCACCTATACAGAATATAGGCATCAGCTATGTATTACTCATCCTTTCATGCTTAATCTTCAAGCTATGTGCATCACAGCTTCTTCGACCGAGCACATATGCTCACATTACGTAACAGAATGTGTGTGGCATCAAAAGCACTTTTTACAAGACAAGGAGGGAAAAGGTAAAACCAGATTCGGATCACTATACACAACAGATATACCTATTTACTTCATTTAATAATATGCATGCACATTTGAAAATCTAGAATCTACTTATATGTTTATAAATATTAACTTCCTTAATAATTTCCTCTGCGAAAGACATTAAATTAATAATTATATCACAAAAAAACTTTATAATTAATATTACACCCACGCAAATCAACAATAAAAATGTTTCTGATTCACTCTGAATCAATTCTCCGAATTTCCTTGTCTTGTACCCTTTAAATAACTTTAACAGAGTCTCGTCTTGTTCGGTTACATTAACTTTTCCGTGTTGTGCTGACTAATTATACATTTATATTACGTTAAGTTATCTGTTGCTAGTAGAGGCCTCCACTCAACTCATGTGGGCTATGCCTTTACTACACATTGCCCACCAACAGATACCCTCTTATGAGGTAGTTCTCTAGATCTCTTTCTATGAGTGATGTTACAGACTCCCTTACTATTTTTTGCAGCACGTCGCAGTAATTTTAGACACGAAATTGTATCTGCTTTATTTATGTACCTAAAGCTCCTGTTTATAGTCATTCTATTTACACGCAATGCCTTTCAAACCGTATAATTCATATGTGAGATTCAACATAAGTTAGATAAGGAATAGAATTTCTGTAATTTTTTTTCTTAGAATGGCTCCTCTTAAAGGTAGGAAAACACATTTAAACATGCGTATGCAGATAACAAAGCGTTTTCTATTTCTGTATTATTTTTATCATTATTACATATCTCGTGAAAACCAAGAATGTTGAAAACAATTAATTTGTTTAGTATCTTAAAAGTCTAAATTATTTTTATCCACACTAACAATTTATATTATCAATAACCAACATTTAGGTTTTCTTCAGCACATAACCCCAAGTTCGGTAATACTGCCTGAATTCGACAGAAGGTATTTGAAGGATATTTTACTAATTAAGCATAACGGAATGGCACAATTCTGGAAAATCTGTTTGAATGGTTTAGGTAGGTTGAAATTGTGTTTATGTAGGACGTATTTAAGCATAAAGCTATCAATTGACTGATTGTATTGTACAGTTGTGTTGTTGTGAGTAGTTGAATTTGAGTTGGCTAGTTTTAGGAGGCGGCCGTGCCGACCACCCAACTCGGATGGCGTAATAGAAAAGAACAAGTGTCCAGAACTAAGTTATTACTGGTCCGGAAAGTAAGAGTCAACTTTTACAACTTGGCTTTCTTATCTGGGCAATGAATCGAGAGAGGAGCTTGGCATGGTCAACCGTATAATGTAGCCATCTCCATGAAATGAAACAAGGAAATAATACTAAGAAAGGGAATCAAACAAATGTAGTACAACCAAATAAAACGGACCTTAAAAAGGCTTCTGTTTTTTGACCGTGACTACACAACGGCAGGGTTACTGCCTACTAATAAAGACCTTTCTTAACTTAAACATTGACTTTTTCGTGACAATGTCCATATTATATGGATAGAAATAAAAACAGAGTAGTAGCCCTATTTATTTTACAATACTTAAATGTAGATACATCTCAATAGAAAAGTATTTCTCTATATGTACTAGATTAAAGTATAGTAGCCACTATAGCCAGTTGATCTGCCGATAAAAAATCTTTAGTGTCCAGAACTCTTCTAATACATCTAGTAATTTAAGTTATTCGAGGAATACAAAGTGTACAGTTTATGTTTACGTGATTGAGATTGATCATCTGGGGCTCACTAATAAGTAATGTCAGTCAAGTTACTTAAATAGAGCTGATGTGATGTTATGTGAGTGAATGAAGCTCTGAGGACTACGTCGTGTGCATACGAAAAGAAACATTATTAACCAAAAGGTGGTTATCAGAAGATCCTGCCTGGACTGAACTGTTGAGCAGAGTTTCACCGAAAGCTCAGAGCACATGTGTCTCGGACGTAGCTCGTTGTTAATAACGCATTATTATAATATAAAGCACCTTTAATGTATAATCTAAAGGAGCTGAATGATGTCCACCAAATCCCCTCGGGACATTCAACTCAAAAAATTATACTTTTGCCCTGTTCGTGATTAAATTTCATTTCATCTCATTACTACTTGGTAATGATAATACTTACGCTCTCCATGCATGCAATGTTTACCAAAACTTTAATACTTTTACCACAAACTAAAGAAGCTAAAGCTAGAGACCTAATTGATATGAATGGCTATACAAGTTATAAAATTTAATAGCATCCAATCAAATATTACTTAGTGTATACCCACATTATATCTTAGATAAATGATTAGCATTCTTTCTCTATTAATTCAACTTCCTATCTAGAATAGGATTAAAATTACAACGCACATGAGTAGTCATTTACAACAGAGCTTTGTCCCAATATTTACGGATTTTTTAAGCTGTCGTGATTTAATGTACACGAGAGAGAGAGAGAGAGAGGAGTGAGAAAACTATTCTTAAGACTTAGTGAATAATAATTGTGAGTTGAATACAAAGCATAGTTTTCCCATTGTCACATATAAGTGTTAACAATAATTGTGATGACGAAATTATATTTGCATTTTAAATGTCGCTGTCGCAGTAGATTTGTGAGGATTAAGCTGAAATGCCGGTTTTCAACAGGCACAACAACCACGAGAACAACAATCTCTTAACGTATGCAGACAGAGAGCCATCTGAATGAATTAAATTATTTTTCTACTTCCAGCATGTACCTACAAATTCTTAATTTGTAACCTTGAAAATCAACTAGGAAAAGCATCTGTTCACATTCAAATCCATTGCTGAACAAAACTGAAGACGAAAAGCTAGGGCGAGTTGTGAGTTTGAATTTTTTCAAACAAGGATTTAACCCTTTAAAAAAACTGATTTACAACTAATGTCTCATTTAATCCTTTTCTTAGAGAACAATTCTTAGATTTCATTAAAGTAGCTTATCGATACTTGAAACTTTACAGTAATGCATATCTGCAGGCAATTCATTCCTAATTTCATTGATGTCTTATTGCTCGAAGAAGAAGAAACTTTTCCTACAATTAACCTGACTATAATATTACAATAGAGTGTAAAAAGTATAACACTACCATAATATACTATCATTCTATTGATAAAGAATCTATGTGTATATTTTCTAATTGAGCATATTATGATTATAGTCGAACCAACTCCTTTTTATACTTGACAACAGAATATAAATTATGATGCATGTTCGATGAGGAACAAGTCAACGTCAACAGAAGAGATCGAGCGAGCAACAACAATGCAGTCAAGTTAAGTTGATGTACGCTGAACACAGCAATAATATTATTGAGAAGGGGATCTCAAAAAGAAAGCACCCACTTGAAGGCATCCAATTAATTCGCCATCACTTTTCGACCATTTTGCAATTTAAGACGTTCATAAATTTATTGGTTCTCTATTCTTTTCTAACACCACAATCACCACCACTCGCAGTTCGTACCACCATCGTTGTATTGTAATTTTATTCTGCTCCACACAGACAGACACACTCAACTACTAGTTTCAGAGAGCAAAAGCCCAACATTTTTATTTTCTTACAAAATGAATACATAGTAGGCACCTGTCTATAAACTAGAGTTATATCATTTACTAAAAGCCTTAGTGAGGCATTTTTATTTACAAGAACCCCTGTTCATACTTTGATCTCACTATATCTTACAGTTCCTACACTATCAGCCCTACAATCAAATCTCAAATGCTATCATTCTAAAATATTACCTAGTAAAACGTACAATGAATTTCCTCGATGATAATAATTGTGAAGTGTAACCGGATCGGCTGGACATAAATAATATCAAGGCAGTAGAAAGAGTCACAATATTGAAAACATTAGTCCAATATGAAATAGTGTGAGTTTATTGCAGCATTTATTATTTACTTAGACCAAAGGCCAAAAACACACAATAGCCATAGCTCTATATTCCACTAACAATGCAGAGAAGGTTATTTCAAACGCATAAATAAATCAAAACGTACTTTACTGTTTACAAATCATCTTTACTGTACAATAGAAAAATTTCCTGTTACGGTGTTTGGTGAGTGTCGTTAGTTAATTTACACGACATAATATATTGATATCTGAAACTATTCTAATATCACCATTAGTTTGTGATAGATATTTTCTGGTTCTGCATCAATTGTATGTGTATACATTTAATTTTCTTGGGAAATGTTAATGAATGAAATATATAGTGAAGATTACTTAAAGTAGAATATGCAATGGAATCAAAAGAATGTAGTATCATACGTCTCGAGTAGACTAGAATAATAGAAAAGGGTAATAACTCGTCTTGTGTTACTTTACAAAGACATGGAAAATACAATTCTTTAATTTAATGTAATGCAATAGCTTGTGGCTATATAAATACATAATTCTCGTCTTATATCTATTTATTTACACATCTGAACCTTATAAAGGCTCTTATTTCTCTGTCTACTATATTGTATAGTGTCTATGTCTCGTATCAATGACCAGAGGAAAGGAGAGATAGACTTTAAGTTTCAGATGACTAAGAAAAAGAGAGAGAGAGAGAGAGAGAGACAATAATATTATTATGTGTCTAGTGGTGTATCAACGTAGAGAGGTAGATATGTTGTTCACAGATGTCAATGTGTAGTGTGGTAGTGAGTGAGTAGGAACATAAGTTTAACTCTTTGAGAACAGGGCAGAGAAATAAGGATGAGATGAGAGTAACGACACTGGAGATAGATCTATATAGTTGAATGCAATGTGCAAGTGCCTACTTATTTATTATATAGAAGAAGGGATGGAGTGAGTGGAAGAAGGTACATTAGATTACACACTACATTCATTGCCCATGCTCATCCTCTGGTCATTCCCATCCTGATTTACATCTGATAACCATTGCGATAACAGCCACCAACACACTTACATTATTTGTAGACATTCCAGTTTACATACCAAACCACTTTGTCTTTCCCTATGTCACACCAAAGCAAACTAAACTACACCAGAGTCCACAAATTCAACCAAAACTTCTCCTTCTAAAGGCATCACAGTGTTAACTGCTCTTTCCCTCATTCAATAAAGTCTATCTCTTTTCAACTGCTATAGTATTCCTCCTGAGTCTATATTATCCAAAAATCTTAGTTATGTGATATTTTCTGAAAGACACATCCTTAAAATCTCTATTGTTGTTTCTGTGAAAAACGTAGCTCTCCCTTTTTTGCTTCTCAACACTTAAGTTAGCAGACAATGGTTTTCTGTCATTTAGTTAGCACTATCTGTAGCTGTTATGTTACTGTAGAACCCATTTATTTATGAATCAGGCAATGCACCATACGGTTTAACTTGACTTTCCTAACAAAAGCCCAATCTGTGTCCTGTCTGTTTTCTATTTTATGGGATTTCTATCCAGCGCTAAATAACCACCTGTCTCTTTCACATCACAATTTTGTCAGGCTAAATAAAAAGGTAATTACCTGTCCATGTTTGTCCATTTCATTATTAGTTAACTTGACTTTTTCGAAGGAGACCACTTGTTTCTTGAGTTGCTCTCCGGTGAACGGAGAATCGGGATGAACGTAGAGGCGCGCCGGAGCAGGAGGGTCAGCTTTGCCTGCAACCAACCACGAAGACCTGTGGTAGGCGTATCGATATCTCTTGTTATCAACAGGAACTATGTCCAAAAGTACAGCGTACCTTTCATTCGACGAAAGCCCCGAGAACGATATTCGTACGGTGGGAAACATTCTCCTGTAACAAACAAAATAACAAACCGGAAATTATTTTATGCTCACTCTCAACATACTTTTATCAATTACATTTTTATTCTATTCAATAAACAATAGAGGACGCAAACACCACCCAGTCGGTAAACTACGTAGGTAGAGAATCCGACAGGAAACCATATTTATTTATTATGACTAGCTTCATTTGCTCCAAACCAAAGTCCAACCACAATCAAACTGAATTTTTCACATAAAAAGGCTAATCTAATAAAGTTAAGCGTGTTTGTGACGGCAAGGAGCTAATTTGACAAGGTAAATTGTTAGACGATGAGACGGCATAATTCTATCAATGACTTGACGTAAGTGCTCCCTATTTTCATCCAATCATGCCCATTGTCCTCTGTCCTATTATCCTCCTATTGTTGCAATCAGTCTCCCATGTTCAAAGCGCATTGACTCTCGAGGGCTTTACTATCATTAACTGTCGGAGAAGACAACAAGCAAAAGCCGAGGGTGTTTAATGAATGATTAGATAGAAGATACAGAAAAGCAGGACATAGATAGATAGAATAGAGCCGACCATCCTACTGAACAAGGTAATAATCCTATGAATGGAACAAGACAAGGACTGGATATAGCACCTTATATTTAAGTACCTGCCTTTATTATCCGCGCTGAATCTAATAGTGTTAGAATTAAACACGTTATGTTACACTTGGACTACACGGCAGAAGAGCTATCATCATAACTACATAATAGAATTCTCTATCGGCCTCTTTAAACTCCAAGTGTAATGTGGACAGTTTATTAGGGGTTTGATCAATGCCCTATTGCTTAGCCATTAAGTCAAGTCCAAATCAAGTCTTGTTTTTTAAAAGCGTATCCACTCCATTTATCTATTAAGTATTAACGCACTTAAAAACATATTGACTTTCCTACTGTATATACACCTAGCTATATAGATAGAGAGAGAGACCCTACCTAATATTAATACTCACATTTATCTTGCTACATGCATTTAGAGCATTAACGACTAACAGGTGTCCACTTTTCTGTGCAGGCATAGACGTTAGGTGCATTTTCCGTTGCCTTATACGTAGCTAATAGGTAAATAGTTACATAAGCATAAAAAATAAGGATAGCATATGGAGAGAAAGAGCGAGTGAGAGAAGACGTGTTGCGTATGTAGGTAAGTACACGGATACTTAGAGATAAGTGCATTTATTTTAATGTCCTTATAGACGCTCCAACCCTCCTCGTCTCTTCTAATCTAACAAAACGGAGTAGGTAGGTAGCAATTGCACTGCCAAAATGTGGTTAGTGAGTGTGCGGAGGCGAAAAAAGTTTCTCAGAACTGCTCCCTACAATGTCGAGCTATGTTAATCTATTTATTCTATTATGATACGCTACGTCACTATAAGCCAAGATCTAAAGAGCAGAGGAAAAACTCTGCGCTGGAATTAAGCTGGGCTAGGGCTCAATTGGATGGGCAAGGCGAGTTAAGCCAAATTCGATTATTATGGCTGTGCTGTTGCGCTGCTGTGTGTTATGTATGTGTGTGTGTTACTCCAAGGCCTTCGTCTCATCTGAAACTAACTAAACGAAACTAAACTGCATAGTCTCGCTTGAGTCGACTAGAGCGTTATGCTACATTGATCCTGAAATAAATGATCTGTCATCCGCGCGTTTGCACTCCAACAGCACAAACATACACAGCCCGCTATACTCTTCACTGTTGTCTTGAAACTGATTCACTATTTCACAAAACACAGTCTACCTTCGCATATGTACTCTCATTATAAGCACAAGTCACCAGTTTCCGAAAGGCAAGCCACCTACATAAATTACTTGCACATTACATTACATTATATAGACTAAACGCAATAATGCTACATATTTACAAGCTATAGAAATCCTTCCGTACTTCTAACGTCCCCTTTTTCTATCCCCCTCCCTTCCCTGAATTTATAGAGTGTTATTCTGTCTAAGTACTTATATGCAACGTAACTCGCTTCATTCCATAAGGGTCCTTCACACTTTCCAGCTAAGGATTTAGTAGGAGAGACAAAGGCGGCTTTGTGTACTGAAATTATTTTCTCCCTGTCTGCGTAAGCAGTAAGTGTATACACACTAAACACGCTCTCTTTCTCCCTATTAATCAATTCCTAAGTAGCTAGCCATTATGCAATACGTGAAATACGCCAACTTATAATTATAGAGAACAGGGAGGATTAGATTACTACTTATAGTAATATTTAATTTCCAATTTAATTCGGAAGACGAGATAGCACATTAGAGGCTTAAGTAGCTTTGATCCATCCATATGTGCCATAACTAAGTAAGTAATGGACGTGTACCCAAGTAGCCGGATACGGAAATGCCCAAGGCCTAACTAAAACAACGAAACTCCGGAGCATTTGTTTAAACAAGGCAGAAGCGCTACACTCACTTCTTATTCTGAATATTAAAATTACCTGACTGGTTATTAATTTTCATCCTTGTTTCTAGTTTCTATATTTTTTTAAGAGGAGCTACTAAGCTACTATTCACTTACTTTGTATGTCTATTATCGCGTTAGAACAGACATATGGGAAATTATCGCATAATTAATTTACTATGATTCAATCCAAGGCTATTCGAATGCTTTTAGCGGAGAAAAAACATTTATTTAAGTATAGAGCACGCATCGGTAGCGATAATATATTTTTTATTACATAGACAGAAACATTTAAAGCAGGAAAATCATTGCTCTAATACGTAAAGGGATTGTGAACTGAAAGTTAGCGTGTAGTTAAGTTAGCTCGTTGTGCTAAAGCAATATGCTGGCTGTCATTGCTTTTAATATTCTTATCATTTCATAATTACTAGATTGCTTTATAACAACAATACTATACTTAAGGCTGTCTATGGCGAATTTAAGGCGTTTCTTATCTAACTATATGTTCGGGAGATTATCCTATAATTTTTCACGTTTTTACCTAGGCACCCTTCCTATTTAACCAAAGATTGTGTAAATAATGGCTTAGTATGGGAGTGTGGTGTGAGAAATGTCGACTCTTGTGTTTTGCACATAATTACGGTGACCGTGTAAATTTGCGAGAACTAAGTGCTCTTCTGCTTTGTAGAAATCGCAAGTTAAAGAGTGAGGGATACAGAATGAAAGAAAAATTGAGTAGGAGGCTCCCCAAGAAAATTTCCCAGATTTCAACATCTTTAAAAGTCTTGAAGAGGCTTTATCTTGATTTATGGTGGCGAATAACATAAAATGCGAATAATTCAAAGGCAAATATCATAACCTATCATTTTGACTGAGATCAGATGATCAGACGTCATGCATGCAATGCTAAAGACAACTTAGATATATTCATATACGTGTCTGTAGTAGTCTTCTATTTAGAAAATAAAGAGAAATAGCGGATAATTATTAAGGAACACGTCTCTCTCGTACGTGCAGCAAAAGTCTGTGTTTACTGGCTCTGGCTGGCAATTGTTTAGAATGTCGGCTGAAATATAACGCGACGATTAGATTTAAAAGTTATGTTTTTATACAGCTCATACAAGCTACAAAGTAGATAGCAGTTAGTGCGAATTTTTATAAGATGTTTAGCTACACGGACGTTAATCACAAGTCATCACTGCATCATCTTAACATGCGAAACAGTTTATCAAAGTATTGCATGGAATTGTACGGTTTTAAACAGATGCTCGCTCCCTTTCTTTACATTCAGGGAGTATCTGTAGTAGGCAGTACCTTTAGGATATACACACAAGAATTATATACTATTATATTATTATATAGCTACATCTTTTATATCCTATATAATATTATAGCGTCATGGGAGAGACTCTCCGTCAACAAATGTATAATAGAGTCAGAGAGCGTCAGTTTGATAAATGGATGTTTGAATACGAGCAACTTTTCCTTTGAAAAATAATCACCGTAATAATAATATTTAATATCCATCTAACAACTCGATAATAATTGTTCGCAGCTCTGCCAACAGTCCTTCCTTCCCAACAAGCTCTATCTCTCTCTCTCTCTCAATAATAATATTACGTGGATAATATGCAATCAAAGTACCCGTCCATGTCCATGATAACTGATAAGTACCAAGTTTCACTTGATTTTACCCAAGCCACAGCTACAAACTATAAATGCATCGAAATATTCAAGAAATCCCATCGGATCGTCTTACATCTCATTTTTATAACCGACTACTCGTCGAATTTACCTATATAAATCCATTTTGGCCAAATCAAGATACAAGTTCTTATAGGAAACATAAGTAGTAGGTTCTTACTGCTAATATAATGCTATCGCTTTCAGTCTGTTCACTCACTCCTCGCTAAACAGATAGTTGTACGCATAGTTAAATAACTTACATTAACGATAAGTACCATTCAATCCCCCACAAAATATATAATTGATACATATGAAGGATGAAGAGAACATGCCCGGAATAATAAATCAAATTGACCCCTGACCCTCACACAGCACTCTAGCCTCGTCTAGTCAACTATTGCCCTTTTCTTATTCTCTATTTCCTTTACTCCGTTCAATAGCTGTATCTATGCATACAATACAACTACATTTAACAAGAAGATGCATGTCTATCGTGCAGATACCTCAGTCCTGAAGCACCTGACATTTCAGTACATTGAATCCTCTCTCTATCCTTGGCTTAACTCCTCAATTACATTACAAACTAACTCTCATTTCCTATTAAAACAACAGTTTTGTTGATGTGATGATTTTATACTTAACCCTTTTCTCACTATTCTATGCCTCCTTTCTATTCACTTTAATATTTTAATTAATTTAACAATAACAATACATAATGAAACAGAATCTAAATCTATTAGCATCATTTTAGCAATATTACTCACAGATTTTCATCACCTACTACATTCTCTGTAGTGAGCCATCCTCCTTGATCTATATTTCAAGTTTTAATTTATCCATTAAAATTTTCAATGTTATTAAATGCTAAAGTTGCATGTTGACATAACAAATTGCACAAATGGAATTATATTTAGTTACTCGTAATTAAGCAGATATGTGATGAGTCCAAACAAATTGTCTTTAGGGAGTAAATTCAATTTTAAAATTGTTAAAAAATTGAAGTATATTTTCCTACTTGGGCAAATAATATTCTTAACAAACAGAAAGTATATCTTTCCTAGAAAAAAATAATTTTTGTTTCCTTTGGTTATAATATGCTTGATAATGTGAGGACCTTTACGTTGAGAGTTGTGCATTAGTTTTTCTAAAAGACTTGGTGGTAGGTCTTAAGTAACTGTGGCTCTCGGCATCACATTATACATGGGATACGTGTTAGCTACAACATTATGTAACATATGAGTTTTTACTGACAACTATCACACCACAAAGTAAAGTCAGACGGAGTTTGTATCCTTTCGTGTGCATAAGGAAAGGAAGAGATATGTACTCCGAGGCAGTTTAGGTTAAAGTTGTACTGGGGCTCAGTGTAACATGAGTCAGAAGAAAGAAGGGAAGGAATCCCAAGGAATCTGTGATAATTATTTCTTCCTTAGCATGATTTCTCTGTGTTACGACTTCTTTCCAACCCTTTTCGCTCCTTCGCATATAACTTATGACTTTTTCTCAACTCCCTATACGTCATTGGCCTTTCATAAAGAACCAGAGAGCATAGAAAAAACCGGAGCAAAAAATCTGCTCCAAATTAAAGATCCCTGTTTATGAGATTTTGCTTATAGTCAAAAGCTACGTTAAGTAGTAGTAGCGCTGGTGGAAAAAGTGCTCCATCCAGCCATCCTGGTTGGAGGGAAGTTATCGGCTTCGCCGAAGGCGAAGCCGAAAACGGTAGGGAAAACGA
>JAAAYG020044634.1:0-12362 GCA_009936455.2 Tomocerus minor
TTTGGACATTAATTTATTTGGCCACTTGCCAATTTAGCCGGCTAAAATGGCCTAGTGGCTGGCTAAAATCTAAAAAAAGCCGGCTAATATCGAACACTGTGTACGGTGCGTGTTATGCCAGTACTTTTGCTACTGATATCCCCTCATAATATAGCGTGGAAATAGCATTCGAAGAACAAGAATGACACAGTGGAGCTATTGTGTGAGACGAGATGGTAGCGGTAAATTCATATTTAGTTCAACATAAACTAAGGGAGTCTGAGTTGCTGAACAGAAAGAATCAAAAAACGAAGTTCATTTTCCTAAAATTTCTAATTCCTAATTTAAAATTGAAATTATTGATATATTTTTTGATATATATCTTTAAATATATATCTGATTCATTCCCTTGGGTTCTCGCCATTGTTCATTTAAGTTCATTTAAGTTTTAAGTTCATTCTCGTCATTGTTTATTGATTTAATTTTTGATTTTATTTATTGATTTAATTTTTGATTTTATTGAATTTCGATACAACCCAAAATTTAAACATTAAGAAATAATGGAAAATACATTAAGAAACACTAATTTTGATTCCGAAGTGCAGTTCGACTCAATGAAAGATGCGTTGTGGAGATTGACCACTCGAGTTTATCTATTAGAAGACTTCATTTCTGAAAAATTTGGTAAATCGGCTTTTGGCGTTGAACACATGTACGCTTATTTAAATTAGGTTGCGTCTAATTATTAATTCTTTCTATTTTCTGCTGTTTTCTTTGACTGGATTTGTAGGTGAAGTAATTGGTCCCAGTGGATTTTCCAAAGTACGGCCAGCTGAATCAAATATTGAAGTTCTTCCAAGAACAATCCCACTCCAAACCAGCAAAAGAAAACGTACAAAAAAATGACTGTTATAATTTCGTTTTTCCTAAGTAATTTCGTTCCTCATTCATTTCAGAGCCTAATAGATTTTCAGTTGTAATAAATCACAATAAATTTAGGTTGAATAAAAACTGGAGTTTTTATTTAATTTAATATATAAGCGAGGCTATAGCCTTCTCTCAGATGCCTCCCTGTAAACAACTATATTTTTAAATTGTCTCTTAAATTATAGTGTGGTATTCAAGAGGAATAAAACTAACAATGAATATTTTCTTTTTTAGGGGTAAGCAAAGGAGAGGCTTGTAGAAAAACCAAAAATCCTTCGCGCCCAACTTCTGACACTGATGATACAGCCTCTAAGAAAAATGATAGAAAATCCACTAACCCTGAAAACGTTTCAGTAGACACAACGCGACAAGACGAAAATGTCAAAGAAAAAACCGGTAATTTACCAACATTTTTTAATAAACTTTTTAATTTTTGTGCACTGAATTTTAACGTTTTCATGGAATCGACGAAAAGTTTATTAAACATATTTTTAATTTCTTTCATCAATAAAGTTACTACTACTCTAAGCCAATGCTCATAAATAATAATATTGTGTGACTGTTTTTCAGAAAGGAGACTTATCGAGACGGATGAAGTGGAAGATCCAGACTTGGTGTTATCCGACGAAGAAGGTGATCATTATTGTTAAGATAACCGTGACTGGCATTATGTACATTGTAATTAGCTATTGCTAATTAACAGTAATACGGATACGGATATTAAATGTAAAAAATCTGAAGTATGTTCTTATTTGTGCTAAGACAGTCAAAATATGTACTTATTACTTAGTTGCCGAAAGTCGTCAAATATGCATTAAAATTTAAAAAGTACCGTTCGACATTACTGAAAAAAGTTATAGGCACTGTAAAATGTATTAAATTACCAATGTAAAAGTAATGAAAGAGTGATTTTTAGTTGTGTTGGTTAATTAATATCAATTTTGAATGTCTAAGGAAACATTTCCAAACGTAGCAATGAAAATAATTAAAAATTAAAATGTATTATCAGTATTTTTATTAAAAAGTATGATAGAAATTTCTGTATTTTTAATTTTCAAAATATTTGTTTGATGCGGGGTACATATTTTGTATATTTTAGTTCCGACAAATGCAAATAATCCAAAATAAAAATTCTAAAATTCCACTACTTAAATAATGTAATTACAATTTGTACGTACTTTATCAAATGTTTCAATTTTTAGTGAGTCTAATGAAACTAATGATTCAGAGGAAACTAAATATTTCAACATGGTATTTTTCAGTAATTGAAAAACTGCCTGCAGTGGGTTGGCGAAAGGGTAAACGAAAACGTCTTTCCATGGAAGAGAAGTTCGAAATCTCAAAACGCCTGAAAAAAGGAGAAACAAGGTAAACAATTCTGGGTATATATTTCTTCAAAAATAGTTCATACTTTCCATATTTTTTGTTATGCAATTGAATTCATTTATAGAAATTTGCTATGCCGGGAATTTTCAATATCACCAGCTACCCTGACATTAATAAAACAAAACAGTGCCAAAATTGCAAGTTTCTTTTCCGATCCTGTGGAGAGAAGCAAAGATCGTAAAGCGTTCAGGGACCCAGAAAACAGAGATGTTGAAAAGGCGGTATTCCAGTGGTTTGCTCAAAAACGAAGTGTTGGGGAGCCAATTTCTGGGCCGCTACTGAGAGAAAAAGCCTTATATTTTAACAAGAAGATGAAGGGCGGTCATTCTTTCAAGGCAAGTAGTGGCTGGCTATTTAAGTTTCAAAAAAGACACGGAATAAAGCAAATAAGCACATGGGGGAAGAAACCAATCGAAAATCAAGCCGAGTATGAAAATTTCATGCAGGTAAAAATTGTAACACTTCATTTTAAATACTCCGTAACCAAAAATGATTAATTTGTATTTAATTTTTATGATCTTTTAGGAATTTAACCAGACGGTTAGTGATGGAGGCTATACCAGAGACACAGTCTACAATTGTGACGAATCAGGACTTAACTGGAAAGCTTTGCCTTCTAAAAGTCTTGCATCTCGTACAAATGAAAATTCTTCAGAAAAGGAGAAATTGACTTTACTCTTTTGTGCAAATGCCAGTGGCACAAATCGATTACCTTTGGTTGTCATTGGAAAAACGGAAAAGCGAAACTGTTTAGAAGAAAGTGACAAAGATTTACCGATTTGGTACAAATGTCATAAAAATGGATTGATGGACGGTGACATTTTTGCCAAATGGTTTTTCCACGAATTTGTCCCATCTGTTCGAAGATTTAACCGCGATAATAATTTACCAGAAAAAGCACTTCTTTTACTAGACAGTGCTCCCGTTCATCCATGGGAGGAAATGTTACAAACAGAAGATGGACAATTTAAAGTGCAGTTTCTACCAGCAAATATAGCATCGTTTATTCAGCCAATGGTAATATTAACATATTTTTCCCATTAAAGATTAACTTCTTTAAAAGTGTTAAACTTTTTAACTGTAGAAAATTATCAATTTAAGATATGTGATTAAAAATTATTTTTATCAAGGAACAAGGCGTCATTGACAATTTTAAGAGTCTCTATCGTGAAGCTCTTCTGAAACGTTTGTTGACGGTGGAGAACCGAAATTCGGACACCGTAGTTCAGTTTTGGAAAAAATTTAGTGTAAGAGACTCAATAACTCTTGCTGCTGCTTCCTGGACGGCATTGAAAAGAAATACCGTGCAGAGATCATGGAGAAAATTTTGGCCGGATTCGGGATCTCTTGAAAAAGAATCTTTAGTTACAGACAACTGTGTTGTGCTTGCAAGTAATCTCAGTGGCTTTTCGGATTGTGATAGAGATGATATCGAAAAGTGGATAAAAGAAGATTCTCAAGAGTTAGGCTACACCATATTGACGGACGACCAAATTGTGGATTCTGTAATTAATTCCAAATCAGAAGAAAATTCTAAAATCGATGACGATTCAGAATATGAGGAAAGTGAGGAACAAGATTCAGATGAATCCGAAACTGAATAATTAGTACATATATATGAGCAGTATACTCAGTTTAATTTCCGACAAAAGTATTCATTTTACTGTAAGCACATTAAAAAGTATTAATCGTGTTATTAGCATGTGGCAATAGCAGTAAACTTTTTGGTTGTAGCGTAAAAATACATTATTATTATTTACAGTTTATACAATGTTGGTAGATAGACATAAAATTATTGTATTTTAAAGATAAATTGGATAAATATCATGTTTCTATGGCATGTATGATATATGTAATTGAAATCATGATTTTGGATATAAAGGAGCGTCGTCAACATTCACTAGCTAAGCATTGATCAATTTTATAAATATTTTTGTTCGAATTTCCAGTTTATTTAAATATAGCCTCGAAAAGAGGGCCTAAATATTTCTAGAATGAATGTAAGGTTTTGGTGCTATTTATTTTCCTATGTTATTTTATATTAGATATTATCTACCTTGTTGCTGTGGGTGTAACAGTAATAATATATATATTTCCCTGAAAGACGTTACTTATCAGCATCATTTAATGACGAGTTTGATAATAAAACTGAAGTTGATAACTTATCCATTCTCTTATCAAATGTATATAATTAATCTAGCAAATGTATAAGTTAACTCATTATCACCTATGTGGCGAATATAATTCTTTCTCATACAGAAATGTGTCACATGACAAATATAATTGTAATTACAAAATACAGTGGAAAACCCCATTTACTCCTACATTAAATAGAGGTTATTGCAATCCCAAGAAATCGACATTTCAATTTAAATTCTGCCAGCTGCTTTTATTCCTAATCCGAAATATCAAAAATGTCAAAAAGTTTTGAATCTGAAGATTATGTATGTAGAATGCGTGAAAATCTGGTGTTTTTAACGGAAAACACAACGAATCTGGAGAAAATATTGATACATCTCATTCAGGATGGGGTCATTGCTGAATCTGAAAAGGAAGAAATTGTAATCAAAGTTCTCTTGTAATTATATTACTCAAAATTTAATTTTTACTGGTTACAAGCCGCGTGATTTTTTGACACTAATTTATTTCATATAATTTGTTTCCTATTAGGTAGCACTGGTAGGATCAAATAGTAAGAACGCAAAAATGTACCACCTGATAATGAAAAAGGGGAAGAACGCTTATGAAAAATTGTGCAAAATTTTGAAAGAGTCTTCCAATTCCCATATCCTTGAGAAATTAAATGATTGGAATCCACAAGAAGATATTTCGAAGAGAGATGCTAGGTATGCAAAATTTTGTGTTTAAAGTGGTAAATGTGTAACATTATAAATGAGTGTTATTTTGTGTTTAAAGTGAGTATAATGTGTCATATAACCATGATTGCAATTTATTAGGAATGCAAAGTTGAAGGAAACGGCTAATTTTCTTGCCCAATTGCACCCAACAGATGTACGGAAGCTGAATACAATGTTGTTGAAAGACAAATCTTCAAAATCAAAAATGCAAATTATGTCCGCTGAATCTGCAGACTTGTTAAATATTAGTACAACGTTGTGAGAAACTTTTTTATATCCTTTAAATAATTATGATTCTTATTTTGCCAAAAAATTAATTATAACTATTTCCTGTTTTCATGTGCAGACAAAAGAACGTTTTTTCTCAGACAGACAGCATCGATGACGAATCGGCAGTTGCCATTCCTCAAATAAACACCGGGACCACATACCCTCAATATATTTTGCATGACGAAAAAGTGGCAGAGTGCCCACTTAGGAATCCCACAACTATTACACAGCTATTTATGTATCATGTGGAAATGGATGGTTCAACGTTTCGGAAATTTTTAAAACTCATTCGTGGATTAGAAGTTTTCAAATATTTCAATTTTTCTCCAGGAGGAGAAATATCTTTACTTGACATGGATTTGCTGCACGATTGCAATCTTCTGGAGCTGACGTATAAAAACATAAACTTATTTTTTGATGGCAGGACTATTAAATCCTTTCAAAACGTCACTGACTTGCATTTGTGGATGTGCACACTGGATGAAGATTTTGTTGATGTCTTGTCGACATACTTTCCTGCTTTGGAATACATCGACATTAGAGGTTGCGTATTTGGAAAACAGGGCGGTGTCAATTCAAATGACTTTAAGAACCTCTTAAGTATTTCTCATATAAAGAGAGTATATATGTCTCCATGGACCAATCCTGCCTTTCATGGGGACATCTCTGGTGTACTTAAGACAATTTTAAGTTGTCCTTCTAATCCTTGGACCCTTTATATCGAAAGAGATGAAAATTATGACTGGAATTTTGTAGGGTACAAACCAATAAAGTAACTTTAAGCAAGTAAAATTTAATGAAACCCGAACTAGTGTGTTTACATGCCATACGTTACATATATACGATTTTAATTTTGGCAATTGTTTAATGTTCATATATTGGGTGTCTTTCATGTATTTGTAAGGATTAACTTCAAATAAAAATCATTATAAAGGGCTGCTAACTATATCTTATTGACAACTAAAGTCCTTATATTATTAACTCCAAACTGGGTGCAAAGATATAAAATGTCAAAGTTGAAAAGTCTATAAGACCTAAGTATAATGATGTGACACATAACTTCTTTTAGAATGATTTTTCCTGGAGGCCGACCATTACATTGCTGGTCGGAGTCGGAGTAATAGTAACATAATCGCCATCATCATTATTATTATTATTACGAGCATAACATAATCGCTAATCGTAAGAGGTTTAATCATCTCTTACATACACTCGTAAAACTTGAGCACTCTGCGATGCATGTCAAAGTAATGCTTGAATTAGACCGGGAAACTCACTCGACTTGAATTATCCATGTGCTCTGTTAGTCTGTAATTCTTTACTACTTTAAAACTAATTAATTTTAAAAGTGGTTTACTAAACAGATAACTGATTGAAAATAATTGAGGTGATAATAGTATATAATTTTAACCATTGGTTTCTGGTCGGGTCGTAGATTTTGATAAACGATCGAAACAGGTGACGAGGGCGCAGAACAGGCAAAATAAAAACAGGTGACACGACGACTAAACTGAAGACGATTTATTGCAAGACTGGTAGGTCATTCTTCATTATTGCCATTTATTTTTAGCCTTTATCAGATACTAATAATGATCAATGATAAAATTGTATAATCTTTAACATAACCATAATAACCAATAATTAATATGATAAAATGAAAGGATTTCAAACCTCTGTAATATAAAGTGGGCTCATATTATAATATAGGGGAGGTCTGCTGTTCGTATCGTGAATTATGCGAATTATTACGTGAATTATGGGAATTGGGGCGCCTACAGTATTAATGAAATATAATTTTTCAGGAAATGGAAACCTTGGCTACTTGCGAAAACAATGGGGAAGGAAAAATAAGTATTACCTTATGGGATCCAACGAGTGGAACTAAATTGCTGAGCCTAAGAGGTCCCCCTGTCCATCCAAGCACGCTGACTTTTATTAAAGATGAAGGATTTGCGATTGTAGAGTCTGGAAAGCCCTTCATCCACATCTGGCAATGTGGTCACCCCCTGCAAACTTCCAGAAGAATTCTTTGTCCTGGCACACCGTGCGCTATGGCCATATCTCCTGAAGGAAACTTTATAGCCGTCGCAATTGAAGAAAAGATTTCCATTTGGCAAGTGGCGACAGGCCGAATTACTAATGTCATCAATTCTGCACATTACAGACCAATAACAGTTCTTAAATTCACCGACGATGGCTCCTACCTTGTCAGTGGTGGTCAGGATGGCATGGTACTTGCTTGGAAATTAATTACTTTAGTTTCCAATACTTCCGCAGCTCCTAGTTATTCATGGTCCGACCACAGTTTTCCAGTCTCGGATATTCACGTTGGTTTTGGGGGATCGAAAGCAACAATATTTTCAGTAGCAGCCGACAGAACTGTAAAAATTTACTCTCTCCGTGGGGGAAAATTATTGATGTCCATTGCGTTTCCGCTTCCTTTGACAGCTATAGTTGCCAATGCTGCCGAGTTAGATGTCTACGTTGGATCCAACACTGGAACTATTTATCAAATTAAACTAAATTCACCTCCTAGGTCAATAGATCACCATATCTCAACAGACATGGCTGCTGACCACGTGTTTAATAAACACACTGGAAAGTAATTACAACTTTACACAATTAATTAAACATAAATAGCATATTTAAATATTTTGGAATGGAATTTGTTGTGTCTATTCCAATTTTCATTTGAAAATACTTAGATTTAATTACATATTGTATATTAGATTATATATTATATGTTGATTATATATTATTATACCGTTTTTTAATGTTGTAATGCATGTTAATTTTAATTTTTAGAATAACTGGACTGACTATATCTGCAGGCGGTAATCAATTGGCATCTTCGGATGAGACTGGCATCGTTTACATTTGGGACTTGATCAGCAATCAGGCCATTAAAACTTTGAATCACTCTTCCTCAAAAGCCGCCATCACCAATATATCTTTTTGGTTTGGGGACCCCGAAAACATGAAAGGGAACAAGAAGCCTACTATTGTATTTCCAGATGTTCCTAAGTTGGTTGAAATGAAGGATGACGAAAGAGAGGAAATGGACAGGACTGTCACAGTATACAACAGAATTGAACAAATTGACGAAGACGATGATGCACCCATCAACGCAATTACTGACACTGCTGAAATATCTCGTATGAAAGCTGAATTATCTAAATGCGAATCTATTAATAGACAATTACACCAATTTTGTGTTGACAACATTTTGGGAAAAGATGTGAACAGCAAAGAGGATCCCAAGCAGCGACGAAAAAAGTTTTAAGTATATTTTATTATAATACTAAATATCCGTTTTAGTTCTACTATCCTTTGATTGATATAAAACCATCTTTTCACGGATAAACGGCTAATAAAAATATTTCGTCCTAAAGAAGGCAGCGGTGAACTGTCAAAAGTTTGACATAATTTTAATAAAATAATAATTATTCAATCTTTATTCAGGAAAATATGGTTTATTATCCTTTGATGGTAGTTGTGCCCAGATTGCCATTATGTTGTTGCTGTTTCTGTAGTGTAACTATGTAAACCATTCAATTTTTGTACAGTTTATCTAGTTCTTACATACAGCGAGATCGTATGAACTAGATAAATCGAGCCAATGTCTTTCAGTTCAACCGAATAAGCTTGCTTACATAATTTTTTTTTGTTAAAAATTTGTAATTTTTGAAATATTAGAACATTTATTATAATTATAAGATATTGTCAGAGGATTTCAATAATGATTTTCTGATGAATTGTAGCACATCTATATTAGATTGTATTATATTGTTTCGTTTTATTAGATTGAATTACAGAGTTTGTCCATTGTTGCAATGCAATTTCTTTGGATTGGGGACCTGGTTGTTACATGCCTTTATATTACATTATAATTGTAATAAGCTAATATACTAGTTTAAAAACATTGTGCATAGGTAGCCTATTATGTCATGTCTTGGAAAGCAATGGCAAGGACCCCCCCCCCCCCTGCCTTGGCACAATTATATCTGATTTCGATTTGATGTATACACTTGTTGCACTTTGACAAAGAATATTATTACTATCACGATAAACTGTAATTCATTAGAAAATCGTATAATCAATCCTGTGAAACAACAAAGAATAATGTTTTGACACTTCTTTGTTATCAAATTAATTTAAACTGGCCCATTATGGTCTACTTTTTGAAATGAAATAAAATTTTCTTAGAAATACAATTTACAATTCCAATTTTAATGAACCGCGATAAGTGATAAAATACAGGTCCGATTTAATTACAGCATAAATCATAAATATGGACCCATATGAAACTAAACATGAAAGTAAAAATAATGAAAAGGTGCACAGAAAAGGACTTTAAAATAAGTTCAGCATGTCTCGTTTAAAGTCATCTTTCCATTCTTGAATTTTGTAGGACACAAACCGACAAAGTACCTAGCCTAAATTATTAAATTGATAATTAAAGCAAATCTTAAGCGTTAATAATGGCATATTTAAGCGTTTTTTTATTTTTTTTAGCTTTTAACATTGGTTAATGGGTAAGAGGATCGGTATTCGTGTTCAATCAAAAGTTAAATTCGTGCCCGTTTTAGATAGTTCGTATTATCCTACCCATTTTTTTGAAATTCCTTCATTCGTTTGATTTAGACTTATAACACAGTTGTCTATTAATTAATAGGAGTTTGACATTATTAGGTTACTGACCGTTCATTGTATGCTTATTTGCCAAAGAAACAGTGATGCGTCTTATTTATAACATAATGAAATGTAATTATTTCTGTTTGAGTTTAATATTATATATTATATACCTAGTCATCATGATCATAGGTTGGCAAAAGTAAAAAAGCTTTTATATATAGAGGTATTGTTGTCTTAATAGAGACTATTTAAATGTTATTGACTCGGTAACTATAGCAAGCCAATAATAATACTGAAACTAGACTGGTATTTATATTATAATATGGTTGCAAGGAAATTAAGATTTACCCGATTCGGCTATCTTGATAAAATATCTGTTATTATTTAAATGTGTTTCCAACCCTCTTGTGGTTATATTAAATTAAATTATAGAAAACAAGACCACTTTTGATTAGGTATCTAATTGTATAATTTCTTATTTTTTGCGTTGTCTTTAAAACACAGTAGCGTACGAAAGCTTATTTCCGAGTGCGTATATTATAATATCACACAATAAAAATTTTGTCATCCTCCGAATATTTTACCCCAATTTGATTAGAAAAATCAGTTTCTTCTGCGGCTATATTTGCAATTTACCATTTTATGAATATATTACTGAAATGTGCCACAAACTCTCTTTTAAATCTCTAAACACACAAAATAGGAACATAATATTCCTACTTAAGACTCTTGTCTACTCAATAATTATGAACATGAACTTGTAATGATTTATTCTTTAAACTCATATCATATTCAACTAAACGCGTATTGGCACTTGAGCCCGTAATTAATATTTGTTTATTGAAGTAATGATCAGTTAGTTGATATAATGCTAGTAAAAGTGCCATTACTGACATATATATTTTCTGCCATTAAAACTTTCTCCACTTCGAAACATAATGCAAGTCTTTGAGACTTTCCTAATATTATATAGTATTGTTATTTAACAAGAGTTTTGAATTTATCTTCACACAAATTAATCATATATGATGAGCACCATAATAATAATAATAACGGCAGTTTAGATCTACATATTTTACATGGTTTATAAATATATTTTCTAACTAATCAGTTTACTAACGAATTAGTAAAAAATTATCGCGAAGAAATTATATTAATATTACATTTTAATATTAATGAATTAAAGTGTATCGTTCAGTACTTTTATTTAGAGCAGCAGAGTAGGAAAATAATGACAATGACTCTCAATGCTTTTTAAATCCTTTGTCACACCTTTTAATTTGAAAGCGTCAAATCTTAACCCAAAATTGTAATATTTTAAGGTTTCTGCCAATCTGCCTTTAATAAAATGGAATTCCAAGTTGCTTCAATGACAACAAGGTATAGTGTCCAATAAATTTAAAGATTTCAATTGAGCCGTAAGCAGCCATGAAATCCTGTTTAACGATATCTATCCACTCGAGGATGTCTTGCTCATTTCCCAAGGCGATATAACAATTTAGAATGACAATCGAGTATTTCACAGCAGTAGTAATTAACGGACTGTTTTTCATAATCTGATGAGCTTTCTTGAGAGTCTTGGCAGCTTTTTTGAATTGTCCTTTAGCATAGTAAGTATAAGCAATGGTTTGAAGTGGTGCAATGGTGTATACATTAAGCTCCGGATTATTCGGCCGAAGTCTATGCAATTGATCCACGAAAGATAACAGCATTCTTGAATGAGCTACATAATCAGAGAATACATTAATTACTATCATTTGATATTCTCTCTTTTTTTGCAAAGACCTATCCACAGTTATGCTAGCACAAATTATTAATTAATTTGCAATTTAGTAAATAAAATGAAGCTTAACTAGTGTAAGTACGAAATATTTAAGAAGGCTTATATAAATAATCAATAATATTGATTTCACGGTTTTTTTTTCAAGGTTGGGAAACATAAGAGCTTACAATAAAAAAGACTACCGCGTAAAAAGCGTATAATTAAGTTAAAAAGTATATAATTAATGAAATCAATAATAATTATTTACAGCTCAATATATTTATAAAGGTAATAATAAAGAAATAATGCAGAAAAATGTGAAAAATTTTCTCCACAGAATGAAATGGCTTAAGTTAATTAATTATACAATAATTTCTAAAATCACCAGACAAGTGCTACATGACGAATGGAAATTTTGTAAGCATAATTACAGGCATAAAACTTGAAAGAACAATGAAAGTTGTGAGTTACATACCTATGCCTATTTTAATTTGGCGATGAATATTTGCTCGTTGTTTTCTCGTTTCATCTGCATCATTTCTGTC
>JAAAYG020044645.1:0-10178 GCA_009936455.2 Tomocerus minor
TTCGGCACGGTCGGAAATCAAGGAAAATCCACGATTTTACTGTTAAATCACTGATGAAAGTTTTAATAAATAGTGTTATAGTTTAATGTACAAGGAGTCTTACAAACTGCCTGAAATTATTGCACTATCAAAACTAAGGACTCTCAGGAGTTATAGATAATTATGTCGTCTGGCTTGGTTCGTCTGTCCTCAAGTCACGTCTGTGCCTTTTCTCATTTCTCTAAATATCTCAAGTGAAGGTATTTTATATATTAAAGCTCTTTTTACCATTAGGATATGGACTACATGCAGAAACAATTTTTATAGCTCAACTTTGATAATCATTCGGAGCTACAACGTAGTTCCTTGAGCATTTCATGGGGAAAAAATGAAATAAAGCGACAACTCATCGCTGAAATTGGAACATAAATAATTGCGTCGATAACAGCACAGTGTAGGATAATAAAAACAGCAAAAATCAATCGGGAACACAAGATAAAATCAAGAGAAGTAGTAAAAGCCATGATAAATAAAAATTAAGAGCCCGCTTTCTTCGGACATCACATCCATTTTGAATAGGAGCAGGGAAGGAATGAGAAAAAATTTAAAATCATTATAGCATTAGCCCTATGTCGCAACCCGCTTTGCTCTCTATCCTGGTCAAAGATCAAATTAAGAACTGCTTACTCAATTTAAGTTACTTTACTAATAGAACACTTCATATCATTATTGCACTCATTATGTTCGTGGACGCGGACGTGAGGAGTGTAATGCGAATATACAATATTCATGTCCCACCAAAACCATCCTACAAAATCCACAACTTCTTTTCCTACTTTTATTTTGTCTATTATTTCTGAGCCGAGAATTTAAGAGCTGCCATGTGCGCATAATTCACAATTGATTACATAAACCAGAACCCCTAAAACCTTCTAGAGCAAATATTAATATAAATCGCCTAATTTATTACGTGTGCTCTGGTGATGGGAAACGAGTGGTTGTACCGTTGTACGATTAGAGCCACGTTTCTCAACTGCACACATAGGCCATGAAGACCTTCTTTCCTGATCACTTATGTATGCCCTGCCTAAAGGAAAATAGTGTTTCATGATAATAGCAAAGAAATAATTACTAAGTGAAGAGCTTAAATTGGATTTTTAATCTTCACCTCACTTTGCGCTAAACACTCGGAAAATACTAACAAAAAGAAATATACACGTAAACTGCGTTACTTCGCAGATAGGACAAAAGCAATTATAATAATAAATTTCATGCATACTACTCACCCTCTCTCATAATACAGTGTGCCATGAATAATACTATGCAAATTATACATTTTCCATTTTGATTAAGAATTTCTACCTATCTTTTTCCATAAAGCGAAATTAATTAAAGTAATAATTAAGACTCTCTATCAAGTAGTTATAGATTGTATATATGCACCTTTTTAATCATAACAGCACCACTGGGATTTACACCAAGTTGTTTTTCTTGATATTGCAATAGCGATATTATCTAAAAATGGCAATTTACCCAATCTAAAAGTAAAAAACAATAATAAAAAACATTTATCCTGTATCGTACCCCACAACATGTAATAAATGTGCATTTCCTGAGAATATAAATAGTTCAGTTTCTGATAATCACTATTTTTCAATAAAAATAAGGATTCAATCTATTTTTATCAATTCACAGGTAGGCATCATAGTACACAGGAACTAAATTATCGTAGTGAAATATAGACTAACTCTAGATAAGTGTGATTTGAATTTTTCAATGCTTGTCCAGGGAATAGTTAGAAATAGTATGAAGATATTTAGCGTTGGAGTAAATATAATTTGTCATAAGGATGTAAGGAGCGAGGGTTTGGATTACAAGGTTGTAAAAAACGGTTAGGTCATCTGATAAGGATTAGTAAGGCATATGAGTTTCACATGTAGGTATTTTATGAAGTATTATTGTATGTTGTAAATAGGTGGTGGTGTGGTGTGTATAGGTAGGCTCTTCTCATATCTCTGTATAGGTACTATAAAATAAAAAAGGAACAAGGATAATGAATTACTGGGTTTTTTATAATGTGAGCTTGATGACGATATCAGAGTACAAATGAAAGGAGTGGCAACGGCAACTGGCCGGGTCAGCTATTGTAAGAATCTCTGTGTAGTCTGGTGTCAAGTCAGCTAAAGCTTCGACTAAAATTCGAACGTGCATAAGATATAAAGAACTTTAGATTAGTTTAGTGATTGGGAGTCTTGGGTTGGCTTGCCTGAGTACGTACGTCCAGTTTGATAAAGTCAATCGAGACCATAACACAGGTACTTATCGCTCCCAAGAAAACTACTGCTCACTGCTCTGTAGATGTGGAGGGAAGTATATTCTTAGGCTGACTACGGTTCATATGCTCACAATGTGGAGTGAAGCTAATGAAGCGAATGGACAGCTGAATTAGGGAACAATGGAATTGGCAGAGAGAGAAATGATATCGGACTTAAGATCTGCATGAACAGGAGCTTATCAACTTAACAATAATAATATACAACCTCCCTAGTCTTACTATTATCCGCATCACATGCATGCCTAGGCAATTTCCGAAATTATATACATATATGCATTGAGACTCTGTAGGTATATATAAACAGTTGAGTCACTATATAGTTGAGGTGCGCTACTTGGATTTAGATTGGGTACTCCTTGTCTACCACATCTAATTCATGCAAGTCAGTATTACATCACATTAAATAGGTAGCATATATAGAATAATGCAAAAAAATAGCGTTCCATGATATCCTATAAATTCCTATAACTATTTTCCTGATTCCAGAGACGAGGATTGTAAGAGCCTGAGTGCACCTGCACTATAAACGAGCTACTTAATATGCTTGTAAATGGGATTTATATAAAGACATAGTCACACGATATTCTAGATACCCAGAAGTTGCTTATGTTATTATTCCATTTGCTATACACTATTAAAGATATATTCCACAGATAAGGACATACTTATTTTCTCAACATAACTTGGAATGTACTAGTTAGTATGTGTTCTAATCCTACTCCCGTCCTATTACACTCTTTTTAAATAGATGTGAATTAGATTTTTATTTTCTGTTCTACATGCAATATACTATGTAGAACGGCTATGATTAAACAAGCTCTAGTGCACTCAAACTATTTATCTGGAAATTGCAATAGTTATACATACATCAGGGACTCGTAATTATTAACATTCCCGCATACACACACACACACACACACATAAATACAATAATATGCATATTTACTGGATATGGTGCTAATTTTGCAGTTCTAAAGTTCTGACTATTTTGCTAGTTATTTCGTACAGTGCTCTGCTTGGATAATGAGTTATTGAGTCCAGAGAACAAGCAAGTCCACTCCAGTTAACCAAAGCAAAACCAAAAGTTGGTTAGGGAATAACGAAAGCAAGTAAAGTAGACTGGTTCGTTGGACGCTCTCAAGACTGGCTCTGCTTATTGCTCTCTGTGAGTGAAGTTAGCATGCAAGCATGCACATCCGTCATCTCGATAAGGGAGAAAGGTTTTCCATTAATTTTCCGCAATCATGCTGATAAGAATCGAGACTTATCATTACCATCGGACAGACAATTAAAAAGGTTCTCTACAATATAACTTCAACAGCTATATCTGATGGAAAAAGTTGATGCCGAGAAAGAAAAAAATCCAGGGCGTTGCTGCATGTTCTCAGCTAACTTCTTGCTCTTCTCCTTTGCTTAGAGACTTAGTGTTAGTTCCTCCAGCTCTAATCCTTCCTCTACAATAATCCAGAGCTATGCACTTTCCATCTGCTTCTTTATGCCCATGAATAAGTTTTGAGGGAAGATAGGGCATTTTTTTAAATGTAGACACGATATAAACAACATTGACTCATATTACTTAGTTTTGATGTATATAGGAATATGATTATTAGATTAGCATAATAACATTAGGTAATGCATACAACTCGCTTATAATTGGACTTCTATATGCTTAGTGGGCATAGCATAATACTATAACAAAACTTTCATCTTTATCACTTAAGAAGTTCAGGCCGAAGAATATTAGGCATTTACTTATTAGTAAACAAACTCGTCAAAAAGGAATCTTTTTATTATGTTTATCAGCATAGGAAATCTCAGAACTTTAACTAACCATGAATTAAGTTAAAGTGTGAAAGAGAAGAGCCTCCAATAAAAATCTACACGTAGAATTGAACTTGAAGTGTGAACAGTGAAGGAAAGGATGAAACCACAAAGGATGAATATCTAACATGGACCTACCTACCTGTGCTCTAGTTAAATGCTAAACTTGAGTGAACTGATTATAGAGAAGAGAAGCAAATTGTGTATAAAACGGATAAAGTCGAAATAAGCTACTCTTTTCTGGTGTTGTAGTGTGCACAGAGAATTTATTTGCTTAGAATTAATGATTTCTTCACACTACTAGTTTACACTGAGATAAATCCAGGAAGGCACCTTCAGTTGACTAATCGTAAGCCTGACTTGACATCTCCGCTTTTTTCCTTTAGTAGAGCATTTAGCTACTAAAACTACCAAGTGTACTTATTGGCAAGGTGGAGTTGAATTTATTAGGCTCCCTCTCACTATTTACTAATAGTGACTACAATAGAAATTCTCACAATAAGTAAATACATGAGTTAAGTGGAAAGGGACGGCTACATACCTGTAGTTTGTAAGATTGTAGATCTGCCATCAATCTCGCCTCACCTCACCTTTACCATTCATCCCTGACCTTTGAGAGAGGAAAAAGTTTGTCGAGAAAGAGAGATAAGGGATCTGAGCTTGTTCTCCGTATAGTTATTCACTCCTCACTCTGTCCGAAAGCTTAGTTATCAAATTGATGAAGGGACGGGAATGAAAAACCAATTCACAAATTGCTCCTGTCCCCATTAAATCCTCCACTTCCAATTATCCAATCCAATCCAAGGGAATAAATATATCATTTTGACTTTAATTGCAGTCAACCATTTAAATTCTCGGGGTGGAAAGGAACAAATCAATTGTATTGTACAGTGTAAAAGAAATATTTATGTTATATAAAATAGGCTATAATATACTTGTATTGTTGTATATCTACTTGACTACTACATAATAGCATCTCTCTCCCACGTCCAATCCATTCCAATCCAATCAAAGTGCCACAATAATCATAACTACAAGGAATATTAGAGTAAGTACCTAATAGAGCCTATTGCACACACCACCACTACTTATCAGGTAGTAAAGGCAAGTCATAAACTATATAAACTGGCTTCTAAACAAAGAAACTGAAAAAAAACTTGAATCAAGATCATTGCAGATTATAGGGAACTGATTGCAAAGCTTTGCCCATTTCGCAAAAGTTGCGCTTGATTGAATGAAAAAACAACCCATGTTGTTCAGTAATAATAAAGTGTCTAAAGGTAAACAAGTCCTATTTCTACTTGTTCACACAGAAAAGTCAAAGCAGAGGGTGACTAGGGAGAATCTATGTGTGTGCCTATGCATCCTATACATTATGATCCTAGATAACTGTCTTGATTGTAAGAAATATTCAATAGGAGTAGAATCTTTCTCGCGATGAATTAATGAATTATTATAAGAAAGGGCATCTCAGATGATAAATCTCATTTTTATTAAATATACAGAGGATGGGGCAGAGGAAGAAGAAGGATTTAAAGATAGTAAGTATATGCCTCCAGTCCATTAGCTATATTATGTCCCACTCTCTGTGTACAAATAGTTAGTGAGTGCTGATTGCAAGTATATTAGAGAGCTGACTACCTTACCTACTCATTTCATGGTGGAGTGGTGATGTTATCAGAGAGCTCGACACAAGTTGCGTGGTACCTGCCCAACAATTTTCCTTAAGACACTACAGTCCTTGTTTACCCTCACAAATCATCCGAATCTGGCATCAGAAATAAATACAGAAAGACTTTTATCTCCGCCTCCAAAACTTAGCTCGTCTTCCCTCTTCCCAAACCATAGCATATCCTTCTAGATACTTTATAACACTTTATGTGTATAGTTATATAAGAGCTTATTAGAATCAACATGAGCCCATGCAGAACTTTCCTCAACTTTATTTAACTTGAATAGCTAACGTTATACACAGTGCTATCTATACATACATTATAGAGCATTTAATAGATAAGTCTTTGGTGTGGCACGCCAAAGCTCTGGACTTGACTTAGATTCTCACTCTTCTGTAGGTAGGTTACTTACATACTACATTACCAGAATAACAAGACAGCTATTAATTAGACTTGATCATCATCACCATCATCATCTCATATAAAACATAACATCACATAACTCATCAGGCTCTCAACTAGACTTTTTTGAGCCAGTCAACGTACTCATATAAAGTAGAAGAATTTTATACGAGATGTAGAATATGCATGTGTTACTAAATTACACGCTAACTACACATGAATATCGTCGAGAGAGAGGGAGAGAGAGAGATAGGGAAGGAAAGGGCCCCCAAAAACCAACAACCACACAACTTTTCCTTCCTTCCTCCTTTCCACATCTACCTTTTCTTAACTTTTGGACCAATTAGCTCTATTACATTTACTCATATGCCTTATTAAAGTCCAATCTTGGAAAGTGCAAACAAACAGAACATACACACAGACTAAATACATTTCGGAGGGAGAAGAGTTACTAATTTATGTGAATGTGGACGGGAAGTGTTGTACAGAGGAGTCTGAGTTGAAGAGACAACCTCTCCTGTCTTCCCTGCCTTTTATTATCTCCGACTATCATCTCATTTTCAAGTAAACCTTCTTCCTAAAAAACCTTTCCTGATACTGTAATAAAATAACACTGTTTTATTTTCAACTAGTTATTATGAATGGCTCTTTTTCTCTGTCTATGTGTGTCTCTCTCCTCAGTTATGAGTTGTTACTTCTTATGAGTTGTATTCTGAAAATTTTCGAGCAAAATGAAACAAGAAAAGTTTTATCTCGACAAAGCCCGTCAACTCTAGCAGAAATAAATAATAATATACAACTGTGTGCTTACATTTTAATATATTAGGAAAAGATATCTTAAATGTGAGTTGAGGAGTAAGACAAAGAGTTGTACGTTTGTTACGTTATAAAATAGGAGAAGAGAATCCTGAGGCTCCCTTAGGCCATTGGCGAAGGAAACCAACTCCTCTTGTTTCATATTTCATTTCATTTCGCATTGTTTCCTCTCATTTCGTTACTGACTTGGAAATCGCAGAGATCCATATCTATCTCCTCTGCCATCCATCCACTTATTTTTCCGTGACTTTTGTATTTTTCACAGAAATCAATAGATAGTGCATGTAATGTGAAGTGATGCTCCACGTCATTTGCATTTCATTAGCTTTTCTCTTCCCTTCAAGAGATGGGGAACATTTGGAATGAGTACAAAAGACAGAGCTTCATAAACTTTAAAACAAAGAATGTTATTACGGATGAAAACAATGTGTATGTTGGCGTGTGTCTCTATTTACTGCACATAAATACATTATCATAGCACACGAGAGAAGTGTATATACCTACCTACATATATGTAATCAATTTTTAAAAGAACGAGAAGAGAAGAAGAAGACTCATTCTACTAAATAAAATGAGATCTCTTTGTTTTCCGTTTTGGCAGCTGAGAAATAAAAAGACCAAAAGAAGACGTTACATGGACAAGACAAAGCTTTCCGCTTTGCATGGTTAGTTATGTTTCCCATTTAATAAATATACTGTATCTACTTTCATAACAACAATAAGTGAAGGAACTGCGATGCATGTAACTATATCTTCTGTCTATTTTATATATTTGCTGTAATGAAATATTCAATTTAGTCTTCAAACAGACCTACGCACTAAGAAGTCTCTCTTTGTTCAACGAAGGTTGATGTGATGGGAAAACAAACGACACAGAACAACTAAACTTACATCAAAATGGAAAACTTCTTTTCATTCCTTGCTCTATGCCTTACTATTAAACAAATACCTACCTATATTTATTATATAGTACTGTGTTAAAAGATACCAGCAAGCCAGCAATACGATTAAAAACAAGAAAATACATATCCTGTAAGTGTGTATATGAAATGATGCAATAAAATCATAAGTACCTTCTGCATAACATTATTTAATGTCTATATACCTTTAGGCCTTTTCATAGTTACCTGCAATTAGTAGCAAACAGATTTGAGTTTACTTTGCATTTAGTATAGTTAAGGAAGAACATGTAGGAAGATGAGGAAAAGTTGTGCTTCCCTTTGCTCTATCTATTTGAAGGCGTGGAAAGAAGAGTGACATTATCTAAGGACTTTGATCAAAAGACAAGTACAGCTGTCAAAATCGGATAACTTCTTCATACTGAGAATACACTTAGGAAATTACAAACACAAAGTTTCCTATCTTCTTCTAGTCCCATACAAATACGAAGCTAATGTTAGCACAACGTTAGCTTCGAGTAGTTTTACTATCGAAGAGCTTAATTCTCAGTTATCTTTAATATTTATGGAGAGACTAGAGTATAAAATTGAAAAGTTGTTATGAGGGCTAAAGCAGGTAAGATTATATAGGTAGGTGCATTGGATATTCTATAGACATTGGTTAACAGTAGTGAGATCTCAAGCCTTCAGACGTATAAATGGATTAACGCACGGATGCTGCATGATGACAGCTTGTATATTAACATCATCAAATCAGCATCACTTCCAATCCCAACTCATCCCCGAACATCACTCATCTCTAAATCAATAAACATCTCCCACAATATTCAATCTTGCCATGTGGCTATTTATTTTACATGCACAAGGAACTGTAATGCCAGAGCAGAGCCCTGACCAACTACTCAAACATTCGTGATCTAACCACCTTCTTTAACTTTGACTCTCATCAAATATTATTCAATTGCTGTTGTGTGGACTAAATAACTGGACTATTTTATAGTTTTCTCACAAGTGCTATCATCCTATAAGATATTTTGCCTGCACATCCACAAAACGCAAAAACCCATTAAAAAAGCAGTCAATAAGTTATCGGGGCTAACACTTTTAACTAAGCCCATTATTCAACTCTTTACAAACACTTTGCCCATTTGATACTTGTCGTTTTAAGTACTCGGCTAAGTGACTTTAATTATGCAACACCAGACTCTATTCAAACAAAGGCTCAAGAAAAGAGCAATAAAGTAATTTTAGATAGAAACTTCTCGCTTGTATACTTGCATGTGCGAAAGTGCCACCTTCTTCATCGCCCAACGGAATATTCATGTCCCAGTACAAACTAAGGCTTTGCAGTTAATTTATGGTCCTCTGCGGAGTGCGCAGCAATAAATTCAATCAGCAGAAAATTAATGCCACTAGAAATCATCTTAAATTCAAACACCCAATTATATTCTGTAAACACTCGACTGATGACTTAATTTTTTTGACATTTCAATTGATCCTTTCGTACAATTAATGCAATTTCTGTAATAGCTTTCGCTTACCACTACATCAACTTCCCCGAAATGAACTACTTTATGTAATGATGTACTAAAAATTTGATAAGTATGAACATACACACTTTCTTCCCACTACACTTCTTGTGAATGTGTCGATGTTATTTACTCTGCCAAAATTTTAATATCCAACTCTGAAGATAATACTTTCAGGCTACGTAAGCGTTGTTATAATCGTCATGCACCAAAAAATCATTAATAATATTGCCTACAAATATTACACCAGTTTGTGCTACTCAACTAGTTTCTGTAGAATTTCATAGATTAAAAGGAGGATGAGTAGTTGCCAAAACCTAAATGCACATATAAATACTATATATTTACACCCTTACATAACTATTATCTTAATTTTTGGCAGTTACAGATATTTTATGACTTTAATCGCAATGTGTTTAATGAAAATCATTTACATGTATGATAAAATTAATAAAGCATAGTAGTGTGAAGTCTAGAATGGCAAAATGTAGACATTCTCAGTATTGCGAGTTGTAGTTTGTAATGTTTGTAGTACTTAAATACCAAGTTATTGGTCAGCAAACAAATTCAACTAATAATAGACTACAACAGTGCCGTTGCAGATAAAGCAGATGCACTAACTAATAGATTACCATGTAATATAGAGCAGGACAGGTAGCAGTTCAATGCATAAATAGTTAGGAATGATTAGATTAAACAGTATGCTCCTAAAATTACCAACATA
>JAAAYG020044667.1:0-12359 GCA_009936455.2 Tomocerus minor
TCACATCATGCATCTAAAACTAAAATGGTTTATTGTAACCAACCTTCGTGCAAAGTGAATGTCAAATTTATTTTTTTGCCGTCGGATGTGTCAATTGTTTTCTGTTTTGGCGATTTCAATGAGACGTTCTTGCAATCTTCCTCCTCCACAGCATACAATACTTCATCCAAAAGACGTCTTTGTGGCTGTGACCCTATGACTATTAACGGCTCATCTTCGTGTTCCGCAGAGGATTTATTTTCTGATCCTAAAAGCAAAGAACAATTTTAAAATTAAGAATTTTGTACATAAATAATTACGACATTTACAAGGGTAAGACGAGTGTTATTTCAGTGAGAGATATTAAAATGTTTTAACGTACTGAAAAATGGCCAGCAACAGCGGGAAATCCACCAAGACATTTTCTAACTTTTACCGATATCAGAACACGAAGCAATTCCTAAAATATTCCATTCATGTACAGTGTACAACAGATCTAACACTTGTGCTATTACAATATGAATGTTTAAACAACTTACAAGTCTTACAAACACAGCAGTGAAATGATTTCCATAAACTCTTTGAAACAAAAACAAGATTATAAACATTTCATCTTGATTTCAATCTTCAACCAGTTCGGAAACTAACAAAATGTTGTTGCGGGATACAAATAGTATAGTAAATGCTAGTTACAATTCAAGTACAACTTTATCCTACTCCTGAGCTTTTTATATACTACAAGAAATACTAAAACGTTGATCACTGCATGAACATCCTCTTTGAATCTCAATTATATATCTGAAATTAAAAGAAATCTGCTGAATGTAGGAAATGTAAAAGAGCTGTACAAAAACATGTACTATGGCTAATGCAAGTAATGGTTAATCATACAAAAAATAGCAAATTATAAAAGATAAAATGACTGAAACCAACTTCACAGACTTTATATCAATTCTGATGAGGAGTTGTCGTAAAAACTAAAATCTTGCAAACATAACTAATGAGATTTGATGGTCTGGGTCATTTATTTTTTAATTCTTCGTTTATTCCCATCATAAAGCGATCCAACGCATCCTCTTCCTCATCTTCTGAATTACTTTTGCCTGCGTCTAATGTTCCATTTTCGTTACAACGATTTGGATATTTAAATTTGTCGTCCAATTCTAGCCCATATCCAATATCATCAGCTATATCTACTTCTTGTGGTTCTTCAGACTCAAAGTATTTGTCCTCCGAGTCTTGCTCTAAGGTCTCACCGCAATCGTAGTCGGGATTGTCATCAACAGTTGAATAATCGAAATCTTTGTCTTTTCCTTCTAGAAAACTGCGATACATAGTTGTGAAAAACTCCTCCTTAAATAATTCCCGTTCTTCGTCCTCTATTTCCTCTACATCCTCATCAGAAAGATTCTTATTATCAGACTTTTTCTTTTTTCTTGAGTCGCTTTCACAATCAGAATCATCCATGCTATCGCAGTCATTGTAGGTTGCACATGCATAATCTTCATTCTCATCGTCAATTTGGTTCTCTTGAGCTCTTCGTCGGTCACTCATGTTTCCATCATTTCTGTCCATGTGAGCCATAAGCATATCCACCAACGGAGTCGAATGCATTCCAGATGTACTGGTTTCGGATTGTTTCAGAAAAGCAGCTCTTTCTGCCTTCGTATGATAACGGCCAATAAGTTGCTCGTATAAAATGGGATTACGTCTTTGCATTTCTTCCTCTGAAAAGTAATCAGTTGTATCAACTAATCGTTGAAGAGCTTCAAAGCGCCGATTCTTAGCTCGAGTTTTTCGAATACCTGAAAAGAAAAATTACTTAGCTTTATCAAAGTGATATGAAATCGAACATACTCAAAACGATACATTGAAAAACATTACTGGCGACTTACCAGTTCCCAAACTGTGTTCTAATTCTAGAAGATGAAAATTGATATCGTAGTTCCCTTTGCGAATATTTTCGAAGCATTTTAAATGGCTCACTAAAATAAATTGTCCAAAGCGAGCAAGAAATAAAGCAGGATTTGATTCCAAAACTTGTTTCAACTGCTTGAATCTTTCTTCCTTGGAAAGATCTTTTTCGTCTCTTTGCTGACTTTTCACTACGACGCTCTCATTGCTGGCTAAGTGGTCCAGCATTTCCAAATGCAGCTGTGTCAGTTCTGAAAAATTACGAAATAGACATAAAATTACTAATTACATACGAACAGAATTCGTCAATAATACACTGACACAATACAATAGTTGCAGTTATTTGGGAATTAAGGGATATTTCGAAAGAAAAATATAGGCAAACCATTTCGCTAAGAGATGTATATATAAATACATATTAAATATCACTGTGATTGTTGTTGTATAACTTACCATTTAATTTGGAGACGTCGACTTGACCAGCGTTCGAGGGAGACGATTGAATGTTATGCTCCCCCGAGAGGAAGTTCATCACTGATGTTAATATAGATTCAATTTTTACAATAATACTTCAGATTTATTTAACAAACGGAAAATTAGAAAGCTGGAAGAGAAAGCACCTGAAGCCCTCTGCACAATTTTAGCCTTTCTCCCACGATGGAATGAATCCCGCGTTAACTGTAACAGGATTCAGTCCGTAAGTTTCGGCGAAATTTGAACTAACGTAGAGCGCAATATTTTTACTTCCAGATTCCAGACTCGACTCCAGGCTTTCCAACTTCAAACGTGGAATTCGTAACTACAAAACATGTTATTTTTCGATTTAAAACCTTAATTAGGGATTTCGCTCAAAAACGATTTATGATACATAACCGACTGGATTTCATAAATATACCATATAATTTTTTTAAAGTTACGTAACGTTTCTTCGCAAGAATTTACTAAGAATTAAGAAACTAACAGTTGGAAAGATTTGTCAAATTTTTTGACCAGAGATTATGGAAGATAAGGAAGAACCTAAGGAAATTACCATCTACGATGGCGACAACAATTTTGTTGAAACGGTTAGCAGTTAAATGATCAATATAATGTCAGTGGGTTCTCAGAGGATTGAATTTTATTGGTGATCTTTGTTTTTCACAGTTGTCGGAACAAGATTTGGCACACGAAGAGGAAATCCTACGAAACCCTTTCTCCGTGAAACACTGGATCCGTTATATAGAACACTTACGCGGGGATAAAAAGAATAGGAAAGATCCAAGAAGACTCAACCTTGTTTATGAAAGAGCTTTAAAGCAGTTACCTGGATCATATAAAATTTGGCATGCATATTTAGTTTTTAGAAAAAGTCAAGCTTCCAGTAAAAGTCCGAGAGACCCTGCAATTCAGGTTCATTGTGATTTTTCCAATTCTAGTTTTTATTAAAAGCTTCTTTACATAATAGCAATACATTTAAATGACTCAAATATTTGTTTTTATGAATTTGCAGGAACTTTTTGCCACTTTTGAAAGGTCTTTAGTGTTTATGAATAAAATGCCAAGAATATGGATCGAATATTGTGACTTTGCTGTAAAAACTGGAAGGGTGACACAGACTAGACGAGTTTTTGACCGAGCATTAAGATCTTTGCCGATAACTCAGCACAACAGAATATGGCCTATGTATCTTAACTTTGTTACTAAAAAGCACCACATACCGGAAACTGCAATTCGTATTTATAAACGATATTTGAAGGTGAGGCATTTTGAATACGTTGTTATAATACAAATGACAAGAATCCTTACAAATTACAAGGTGTCTGTCTTATCCGTATATTTAGACATCTTTAAGTATAGAAACCTCTAGATTCAAATTGTTGACCTAGTTTTCTGTATGCACTCGTCATCCGAGATAGGATTTCTTATAATTACCATGCAATCTTTTTATTGATTCCACTCCCAACAATTTATTATTAAAGGTACAATGTATGATATAGTGACAATGAATTTAATTTTCTATTGTCTTTTCACAAATCTTTACAGCTGTGTCCGGAAAATGCCGAAGATTTTATTGAATATCTACTTTCGGTGGGACAAATGGATGAAGCTGCTATCAGGCTTGCTGAACTTGTTAACAACGACAATTTTTCCTCCAGAAAGGTTAGCGTTGATAATATGTACAATGATGTACTTAACCATATTTTTTACAATGAAATAAGCATTTTTGTTTATTTTCAATTATAGGGAAAGTCAAACTATATGCTTTGGGCTGAGTTGTGTGCTCTCATATCGAAAAATCCCAAAGAAATTAAATCGTTGGATGTTGATGCCATCATGAGAAGCGCTCTTAGACGGTATACGGATCAAATTGGAGCACTATGGACAAGTTTAGCAGATTATTATGTCCGATCTGGACTCTTTGAAAGGGTAAAAGATTTTCATTTAACATAGAATCTTAGTCTAAATTAGTTCTAAGCACTTCTATTAATTTTCGTTTAATTTTTCATTCTGATACCAAATAATATTTCCTTATTATTCGTAAAGGCTCGTGATATCTACGAAGAAGGCATTAGAAGTGTTACAACAGTTCGTGACTTTTCCCAAATTTTCGATGCATACGCCCAATTTGAAGAAGTTTCCTTAACTAAATTGATGGAAGCTGAAGATGCAGATGATCTTGTAATCGAATTAAGACTGGCTCGTTTGGAGAACATGATGGAAAGACGACCATTACTATTAAATTCTGTTCTACTTCGTCAAAATCCACACAATGTTAACGAATGGCTTAAGCGTGTTGAATTACTGAAAGATAAACCAAAAGAGGTAAAATTTTTTATATCGTTATCTACTCAAAATTTATTTTTCAACTCATTCCTTATTATGTAAATGCTTCTTCTTGTCGTAGGTGATAGCTGCCTTTACGGAAGGAGTTCAAACTGTAAATCCAAAGCAGGCAGTTGGTAAGTTGAATGCCTTATGGATAGCGTTTGCCAAGTTTTATGAGGATGCTGACCAAATCGAAGATTCAAGAATTATATTTGAAAAAGGAACACAAGTCCCGTATATGAAAGTAGATGATTTAGGTCACGTCTGGTGTGAATGGGCTGAAATGGAATTAAGACATAAGTAAGAACTAGAACCACAATTGGAAATATTATAATAACCTTTAAATCTCAAATAGTTGAAGCAATTTTTTTTTCTTTCTTGATTAGAAATCATAAGGAGGCCTTGAGGCTGATGTACACAGCAACAACACCCCCAGCTGGACCACGAGCTGTGTACTCCGATGATTCGGCCACTGTCCAGTCACGCTTGTACAAAAATTTAAAGTTGTGGTCCTTTTATGCTGACCTGGAGGAGTCATTTGGGACATTTAAAACCTGCAAATCTGTTTACGACCGAATCATAGACCTAAAGATTGCTACTCCCCAGATTATAATGAATTATGGATTGTTCTTGGAAGAAAATCAATATTTCGAAGAAGCTTTCAAAGCATATGAAAAGGGAATTTCATTGTTCAAGTGGCCACACGTATACGATTTGTGGAATACCTATTTATCCAAGTTTTTGGAACGTTACGGAGGTGAGAAGATTGAGAGAGCAAGGGACTTGTTTGAACAATGCTTAGATAGTGTTCCTCCTCAGTTTGCTATGAACTTCTATCTTCTATACGCGAAATTAGAAGAAAAGCACGGTGGCGCTAGAAGAGCTATGAATATTTACGAGAAAGCTACAAGAGCAGTAGAAAAGAAGGATCAGTATCAAGTTAGTAATCATTTTAATTATTTAAAAACTTGCGTATTGCTTTCAGTTGAACTAAAAATTATATGGGAAATTTCCTCTTAAGACTTAAATAACTATTAAAAGTAATTTGCTATTCATTTTTACGACCAAACCAAAAAAGAAAGAGTTAAAGTTATGCGCGAAAAAACACAATAATACCCCTGCATATTTATATAGTCTTTTGAAATACCAACACTCAATAAATATAAAATTCAACTGCATCAGAAATAAGTTACTTTTGATATTGTTTTACGTTTTATGGTTTGGTTCTGGTTTCATTGTTTTATACTTTGTGCTCAACGCATGCATGACCAGAGAATTACATTCGATATTTGTTTGTAATATATTACAGATGTTCAACATTTACATCCAAAAGGCAGCATCTCTGTATGGTGTTACGAAGACTAGACCTATCTTTGAGGCTGCGATGGAATCCCTGCCGGACTCAGATGCAAGACAAATGGGCATGCGATTTGCTGAATTGGAGACAAAACTAGGAGAGATTGACAGAGCTCGAGCTATTTACGCCCACACATCACAAATCTGTGATCCCAGAGTAAGATTTTAACTATTCATTTACTCATTGTAAGGAACAGAAAGGTCGATTGCCTATGCTATAAATATTGAGAATGAAGGCAAAAACATAACATGAGGTAGAGTACTAAGCTGAAACGTCAACGTTATCATCAATTGTAATATTATATTGTTAAGTAGCTAGATATGCATGATCTTCGCCACTCATTCGCTGAATACACATAATAGTCTGCATGTACATAGTTATTTCGTTAAAGGATGATTTATATAGCAAGTTGTAAGATGTACATTCATAAATACGTATCTCATAAATTCCTATTTTCTGTGTTAGGCTGTGAATCTTCAGAAGCTTTCATTGTAGGCATTTCCGGTGGATGTTAGTATTGCTTTAAAGTATGTAGCTGATATTTTGATATTTTATGCTCATGCGAGTTGCAGTTAGTTAGGTCACATTATTTATGTACATTACAATACAAATACTTATTTTAATACTAGCATTAGTATGGTATGACAATTTCTATGCACGATACATTTGTAGAGTCGTACTACTAGGCGCTCTTCTGCTCAGCACAAAATAATAATGTTGGAAGGATGTAGCTTTTGCAGTATCCTATAATGTAATCGTTCAGTATACGTACATAGATATGTACAGTCGTGTCATATTATGAAAATAATTGTGGCTATACTCGAACGTCTTAGCGCTTTGGTGTGGTCTTCGCTGCGCACGGCTAGATTTACGAATAGATGTAATTTCTATTTTCGTGAACATTAAACACTACCTGGCAAGTAGGGAACAGTAAAATTATGGAACAATACAATGAAATTGTAAAATGGTCTAAAACAATGCAATGCATTGAATGTAGAATGTTGACCAAAGGTTTACATGATCGTTATGTAATTAATTAGTTCATAATCAATCAGACTGCAACTCAGTGTCACTACGTATTAGTTAGGTCAATTTATTATTGGTATTAATAATAATATTACTACCTCCCAAGCGCATTTATTGGGTAGCAAAGTTATGCCAGTAAGTATGTGCACCTATAAAATGTCTACATATAGTACTTTGTACAAAGGCTTTCTAAAGCTAGAGTGGGAGTGGGACAGAAGAGCCTCGCAATGTTGTACAGAATAGTACCTGATTGATAACTTAAGTTTACTTGATCTTTGCAGTCTTGTAGTATAGACTACAATATTTCTTTGCTAAAACTGCGTTTGAGTCTATTGATAGTATACATGGATGTTGAATTGAATGCATTGTGCAACTTTAACAAAGATGTGAAAGGAAGGTAAAATAACAGGGAGTAGGATGAAAATCAAAGAAGGTCAAAGGTGTTTAACTTTACTGAAAGTATCTTTTATTCATACTCTTAGCTCTTTGTTATTTATTTTAGTATAGAATAGAGTACAGATAGTTACTACTACCACGTAATGTTTTACAGGTATCAATGGCATCATCGCTTGACTTCCAAATCTCAATCATTCTACTAGAATAATATGTATGGATAATGACAGACAGTCGTTTTCATTGTACTTCCAGGCTATTGTGATTGTATGTAAATATTTTGATGCTTATTGTTCATGTGTGCAGGTATCCTCGGATTTCTGGGCAGCCTGGAAAGATTTTGAGGTTCGACATGGGAATGAAGACACAATTAGAGAAATGCTAAGGGTCAAGAGATCAGTACAGGCTATGTACAATACTCAGTTTACTGCGCATCTTATCTCTCAGCAAACTCAGCAATCAATCGGAAACGCTGCCTCCGAGGTACCTTCGACAAGCCAGGCTTCAATTAGTACAAAACCGCCAGTGGATGAATTTGCGGAGCCAGCTCCGGTTCGTAGGCCGGATCAGGTTGCATTCGTTCGTGGTGACACTCTACTTGAACCCCAGAATGTCATTGCGGATGCAGCCAATCCTGATGAGATTGAATTAGACGAGGATGATGATGATGACGATGACACAAATAAAGACTCGGAAGAACAAGGTATTATCAAATGTTTCATATCGGAAACGCAGTTATGCTAGTTGACTATTTTTGCTTGTTAGAATATTAGATGGATATGCAATTTTAGTATTTGGTATCGTAGAATGAAGTTCAGTTGAATTCAGTTCCAATTTGGAGAGTGACATAATGATTATCTTTTATTTGTCGTCGTGATATCTGATTTCTATGACTGTTCGGTATAGGGAGTTATTTTTTGAATTCTTAAGGTTGTGACGTCGTCGGTGTGTATATGTGGTAATATCAAAGGCATCTTTATGGTGAATGATTAAATGTAGGAATATTAGTTGCACGTATGAATATTCTTTGTACTTAACCCAATTTAACCTTAGAAAAGCATTAGTTATTAGTTGAGAATGTTGGTTGGGGGACGAAGAGTCAATAACTAGGGAAAAGTGACTAGAACGAAGGCTTGTTGTATGTTGTAGTAAGTGTGTGTGCATATTGTGTGTTACATTATTATAGATATAGCAGGTAATCGTGATTGCCGTGCTTTATATAAGTAAGTATAGATAGGTAGTATTAGGTCCTTCAGAACTAAGAATCATAGACAGGCTCAACTGGACAAGCTTTTAGCTAGGGCAAGGCAAGTATGGAAAGGACCAGGAGGACCGATAGCTTGCTTGGCGTGGCTGACACACACAGCACAGTCTACAACTAACATGTGCTAGAGATTGTAGAAGTGTTGGAAAAGCGTAGGATATTTTACAGTAGGTTCTTCAGATAGAAATGCAGTACTGCAGATAGACACACAGGCAGTTTTCTGAATGCATCCTGCCTTGGTGTTAGTAAGTACGACCAGAATTTCTGTATGAAGCTAGAGAGTGAGTAGAGAGAGATAGAAGTTTGCTCATATCTGTTGTTTGAGTGAATGTAGCTCTACTGGGTTAGCATCAATAAGTCTTATGAGCATTTATTATTGTTATTGTAAGAAAAGGGGTAGGTATTGGCTTAGGTATGTGATGTGATGTGCAAAGAAATATTATTGCTTGCTAACCTACTACTACCTACAATGTATGTTACACAATATGATACCACACTCTCCTCTACTCATAGACGTAGTAGTGACTGACTGACTCTTCTTTCTTCTTCTCACTGAGTCGGAGTTCCTAACAAATGAACGCAACGCAATGAAGCCATCCTAGTCCGCACCATATTATTCTATCATCACACTCTGTACCTTTATTACTTTCGTAGGATACTGTGATACAATATTAAATGTTAGAAGACGAGACTGAGGAGAGTGTACCTAAGTGCACATCACACAATGTCTCTCTGTCTCTCTCTATCTCTATGTATTAGTATGAAAGAAACAGATCCTTAGCTTTATTAGGCTTTTTCTTCTATGTCTTTAGCAATGCAACGTTGAAAATTTAGTTGGTTTATGAAAACGTATAAAGACAAGTCATTATAAGGTTTCTTATTCATCCCTAACAGTTTTTTTTTGCTTTGAATTTAGCTTCATGTAATCTTTGGATCAATGCTTTGCGTTTGACTAAGTCTTCATTGGAGACGGGACTACTTTCGATCCAAATTTCTTCACTTTACTATTATATAGTTGAGCAGAGCTTTCTATCTTTTCTTAGTAAAATTAGGGTACATGCTACATTGGCTCGTTGCTTTTTGTAGGGACGTGTGATGTGAGTTGAGGAAGATCTAATGCACAGACACATTCGAGACACAAGACATGGCCATTCCAATTCCAATGCAATCTCTATTCTATGTAGATGGATGTGTGTGCATGTAGATATTTAGTCCAACTGCTCTTTGCTAAGTACATAAATGGACGCTAAGCTTACTTTATTTAGCTACTGCCTATGTGCTACAGAAACGCAGTTCTCTCTCCTCCTGTGCCATTCGAGACAAGAACTATATATAATTCATACATACATTCATGGAAGTTTTATTGTGAATTGCAGGGGAAGATATGGAGGTAGAAAAACAGCAGATCCCCTCTGAAGTTTTTGGATCCTTGAAGCCAGCTGACGAAGCAGATGACTGACGGGAAGGACTTCAAGTCACACCGAAACTCTCTTTTTCACCTTTCTGTGACTTACACGTTGGAATTTAGATGTACTATAGTACACGATGTAATCGGAAAATAGTCGGATGACTTATAATAAGTTAAAGCAATCTACCACTCAATAAGATTGATCACGATCCTTTGAATGTAAATTAAATGCCAAGGAGTTGCAAATGTTGGAAGTGTAACATAATGCTAATAATTGCAATGCTTTTGAATGTCTACAATTGATGTAGAGTAGATGGATATCTGCACTTGGTCATTATGCTCTAATAATGTATGGGTAAGTCTATGCAGTCCAGTGTCACTTTTGCTACAAGAAATCGATGTATGATTGTACCGTAGAAATGTACATATAATTTCATTTTAGAATATTTAAAAATAAAACCTGTTTATCAATGAAGGACACGTTTGGATGTTTGAATTTTGAAGTTCATTTTCTTCGTCTGATAATGCTATAATATATAGTCTGCTAATAATTATGTTCATTTCCTTGCATGCGTATTCCTTGCATTAGCACATTAGCACTATCAATATCAATATAAATGCATCATTCATATCACTGTATCCTTCAATTGGTTGGTTTAGTGCTCACAGAGATCGAAAAATAGTCCGATTTCCGGTACAAGTAAACATCAGTTCGTGAACGCCATTAAGCCCTATTATGTAAGTCATGGATTGGGTGATCTGAACCATTTCTGCCTGATTAATGTTTCAAACTTACCAAAACAATTGTAGACTCCTATAATACAATAGTATTTTTAAATAATTTCTCTCTCCTTGCTAGCCATGGCGTACGGATCTATTGCGCGTTTTGATTGCTTATAGAGGTTATTGGAAAAGTGGTACATGTATATACGTATAAAAATGTGTAGTACTTATCAATGAAATATACTTATACAAACAAATATAAGATATTCAGAATGCATAACACATACTCATAAAACGGCTACATTTGCCTACATATATTTGTAGCCTTTTAGTGGTCCTAAAACTGCCGTGCTAATACAGTATGTGGATTTACAGCTAAGGAACAGAATGTAGTACGTGCATTATAGTGTTTGTGCTCCTACTTCTGTGTTTCCTCTATCTAGTAGATGAACCATGTATATTACTATGTTGTAGATTCAATGTCATGATTTTCATAACTGCCTGCATATGCAAGGGATACGAAATGATGATTTGCTGCGTAGTTAGGTAAAAATGGTTTGTCAATGTAAAATATATTTTGCCGTAATCTACAATTGTTTACAATTCATAATGGGTACACATAATGATGCATGTAGGGCCGGCCATACTAAGGAATGTAATAATGAGGAGAATATCTATCTATGTATCACATTTTCACCAATACCGCAATGTGTACGCGTGTTTGTACTACACAAGACCCACATTATATATGGCAGACTCACAAGTCTTCTGAATACAGAAAAACCAAATGAAAGTATTTAGTGTCCATCATCCAGACAGACATATTATAGCGAGAATTATAATGAGCCTTTGCATTTGTGCTAGTCAATTTGATTCAATTCATGAAGGTGGAATGCATTCGTCTGGCTATTGATTGTGGCTGTTTGTCATGTTTTAATTAGCATATCACAACCATAAAATCCCAAATAGCCATAAGAAAATACTTGACTGAATTTGTGACTTAAAAATATTTTTTCTGTATCAGGCTAGGCAAAATTTTCGTCGTCCGCAAGTAGAGTATAACGAAAATTTCAAAACGAAATTGATTTTTTCATTAGTTTTCCTTTTATGCAATTACAATTAGCGATGCATTGCATTGTTACAAAATCTAATGTCTGTATTATAGATTATGTACTCTATCTACAGTTTACCAAAGTTGATTCCATTTCAATCAGTTCAACCATTCAAATTGGAAAGAGGATGGCCATGCGTCTCAAAAATCATCCGATGAACAGACGAACCTTCATAGTTTCACGATTTCATGTTGATAGCTAAAATAATACGAAATAAACCGTAGCAACGGGTGTAGCCAAGTATCGGAGTGTAAAATATAAAATAGCAACATGAAGTATTTTCATCATTGCGTGTTGAATATTGCACGAGCACAGCGCATAGCATAGCTATAGGCACTTCTACTGTTGCCTTGCCGCGTGTCAGGGCAAACAGTAGAA
>JAAAYG020044678.1:0-12353 GCA_009936455.2 Tomocerus minor
AACACATCAATAAATAACAGATATGGGAAAAGATTACTCTGTAACGTTGCGCATTTAATATGGAATGAGTTACCCGAGTATATTAAAAATATTAAGAGTAAGCCTATATTAAAAACAGAATTGAAGGACTATCTTTTAAGAACCCAACTCTGTGAAACATCAATGATTAATGAAACTAGAAATTCTAATACATGTGACCTTTCCTGTATTGATGATGTGATAAATGCAGTCATTAATGTATAGATAATGTATAGATAATTTTAAAAATAGTTAAGTTTAAAATGTCGTGTTCTACTGCTGACACATTGTTTTGTAAACAATAAAAATATTTGCATTCTGATAATGATAAGTAAACCTGAACTACTGTATTCGTAACTCTATGCACTGAGACGCTTGAATAAATAAATACAATACAATATATTATCCATGATGGAAAACTTGAAAAATATCTAATAATAATTAAGATAATATTTTCCATGCTGGAATAGTGGAAAATTATTGAATAATAATTAAGATATATTGTCCATGCAGGAATGGAGGAAAATTATTGAATAATAATTAAGATATATTGTACATGGTGGAATAGTGGATAATTATTGAATAATAATTAAGATATATTGTCCATGCTGGAATATCGGAAAAGTATCTAATAATAATTAAGATATATTGTCCATGCTAGAATGGTTAAAAATTATCGAATGATATTTAAAAAATAGTTTACTTTATCTAATAATAATTACGATAGATGTCCTTGCTGAAATTGTTGAAAATTATTTTATAATATTTAAGAAGTATTTTTCATGCTTGAATAGTTGAACATTATTTCACGAAATGTTAGAAATATTTTCCTTGTCTGATTATTTGATATTATGATATGTAAGAAATATTTTCCATATCCGGTTAGTTGCAAATCATCGAAAAAATTAGCATACATTTTTCTTCCCTGGTTTGCTGATTATTTGCAAAAAAAAACATTAGGACACGTCTTCAATGTCTGATTTGTTGCAAATTATCGATAAGAGTTAGCATATATTTATCATGCCTGGTTAATTGTAAATTGCCAAAAAAACTTAAGATAATGAATTCTACGCATTATTTGTTTTAAAATACCTAAATAATAACATGCATTTTGTGTTTCATCTCTTATTCACCGTATGTCAATTTAAATAAGGAAAATATATGTAGCCTACTCGGTGAAATTGAATTAAGAAGGTAGAATGGCCTATTTCTCTTGTTCGGTCAAAAATTTAAAAGAGGCACTTTAAGGGGTTTTCATTAAAATATTCGTAATCTACACACTGATTTCATAAAAACATTAATTTTACGCCAAGGAGTACTGTAGTAGTGTCGGAAGAAAAATATCACGTGACGTATTTCTCATCAGCAAAAGCTGCAAATCAACTGCACGGCCTAGCTGGTGCAACGGAACTTCCTTGCCGTTGCAATTGTCCAGCAATGCAGCAAAACCAACTACATATAGTTATAAGAAAATTACTCATCTGCATCCCTTAAGGAGCAGATTAACTGTCAATGTGTAGAATAGGAGATGACAGTTAGTGTACCTGCCACCTCCCAACTACGAAGACATAGTCCTTTCTTTTACTGTTTTTCGGAAGACCAGTCCTCAGAACTACTTCCACAGTTATTATTTTCATTAATATAGTTATTTTGTCTTCCCAAAATAAATATACCACACCCTAGTGCTCTACAGCCGACTAGCTAAAACCGAATCCTAATAATAAATAAAATACGTCTACGTCTAGTGCCAATAGTTTTTAGTGAGAACCATAATCGCACTGTCGTTCTTCATCATCGCAACACCACAAGGTACCAAACCTCAAAAAACACCGAGGCTACAACACATAATCCACCTGAGAGTAGACATTGTGGAGGTTGGCTCAAGGGAAGAGGATCTGGGCACCATTTGGCGTGTTTACCAAATGCATTTGCGTACGCCACTCTGAGCTAGCCTGTTGGAACGCAATGACGTACAGTAACTAAACTTTCTGTATGTGATCTAGAGGTCGGTGTGAAAATCATGTTCACAAATGCGATTAGGGTGTCAAAGGACACCCTAATCGCAAACCATCAGAGATATTGGTTGAAAAGCTACGGGTGGTTTGGCTGGGATTGAGTACTTGCCTGCAGGCCGGAGAGCATGAGGTAGCCTTCCCGCAGATGCTTGTCGCCGCTTTCGCAGCGGTCTACCGTGTCACTGACCAAGAGCATGATGGGCGACAGCAGGACTTGCAGCGTCGTCTCCCGGAACTTCTTGTTCATTTCGAAGCCGAAGCGTTCGACGCAAATCGTCGGGCACGGAGGGTCCAGTTCGCTGCAGTTCTGCGGTGGACAAACAGAGTCACGGTAAGAACAGGGAAGAATGTTGGTGGTTGGGAGGGAGAGGAAGAAAGGGATGCGTGGGTGGCGGACAGAGAAAGAGAGAGCTCACCTTGAGCAAGTGGGCACGGATGTCATGGAGAGTGGCGGAGACGGTGACATCCAAAGGCCGGTAATACCTGGGGTCAGAATTCTCTGGGGGAGCAGCATCCCAGGGCTGCGTCCCACTCCAACTCGTGGGCATCTCGAAACTGAAATTGCTACCCGAGCCGCAGCGGATCTTTTCCATGTCGATGAAGTTTTGATAGTCCCCGAAGATGTTTTCCTGCAACATCAATGAGAGAATGAATGAAAATGAAAGAGTGAATGAAAATGAGAATGAGAAGAGTGAGAGTTAGCTGGAGACGTAGTTACCTTGAGGTTGATGATGAGCTTTAAAAGAGTGCCGTAGAGAAGGAGGACGGAGGGGCCGACTTCCAATTCCACGTGCACCTTGTCCGAAGGCAGCGACAGGGGGTCGAAGTCCTTGAACACAACATGACTAGCAGCAGACTGCAAAGTTGTAAGCATTGTTCAGTTCTACTGTGGAAATATTTTTCTTTTCTCCCATTCCAAGGAATGGGAGGAAAGACACTGGCAATCGAGTGACATGCGCTGAATTTGCTCACCTTTTTTGTTTGTCCCTTCTCCCCAGACATTCGCATGGGGGAGAGGAGGAGCTCTTCTTTCTCCGGGGTTGTGACATCGGCTTGGGGAGACGGACCCAAGGGTGGCATGGGGTGGTAGGTGAAACCAATGCTCACGGCACAGATGGGCACTGACCAGCACTCCGTCCACCTGTCAATGTCACTGCCAACACACAATTGTCCCAATCACACTCTGAACTGCCGCATGAATTAGTTGTGAAAGAATGAATGTCTATAAGAATTACTTGCTCTGGCAAATGTTTCGCCACTTTTTCGTCTTGTGAGTGTTGGCGGGGTGCGAGGCGTGGTTTGGCCAAGAATTCCCCGCTGACAGGTTCCAGTTGACACTACCATCGGGATTACGTATTTTGGCATTTTTGGTCAGAGCTTCCACGGCAATGAATGCAGTGGCTACTTCAGGTACGTAAAAGTTTAAATCTCCACCTTCGATTTGGATCCAAAACTTAAAGAGAACAGTTTTCGGAAGGAACTCGTCAAAAGGTAAATCAAATGACAACTCGAAGAGTTCCCCACAGGCAGCCAGCAAATCTGACGACAAAAAGTACAGCATTATTAGCCAACAGTCACAGTTTGGAGGACGTTACGGACGAATTGCAGAATGGGAAGGGAGAAATAGAGATAAATCGTTGGATGCTGCACCGCACCGAACTTACAATTCTCGTGGTGCTGAGAGGAGCAGTCAATCCAATTGTATTCATTGGTCGCAGTGATTATTTCGAATTCTTTAAGGCAAAAATTAATTTTCCATGTATAGGGCACAAAGTGAAGAAGATCTGGCGGTGTACGACTAGCCCAGTCATTTATCATCGCTTAAAATCATCAAATGAGCCACAATTATAGTCCAGTACAGATATTCAAAGTGAAAATTGGGTCATTGGATTGGGGTGGATGGCATGCGAGGAAGTATTTGTAAAGTCTTTCGTGAAGGAGTGACGCCAAGATGGCGGGAGGAAGGAAGAGCTGAAAGGGAGCTCACCTTGAAAAAACCATTTGTGAGCATAGATGAGGTAGGCAGTGGCCTTGCAGCCAGTCAAATTCAAAATCCACTCTTGGTGGTCGTTCCAGTGAATCGGGTAATGAGATCTGACATTGAACTGCAGCGTTTCACTTTCCACGAGATCTCGAAACTGGAAAAATACACAGAATCACTCTTACTTGACCTCAATGACCTTTCTCTCATGTCCACATCAATTTTGACGGGACTGAATTCGAGAGGGAGGAGCTGGGCAGGGCAGGGGGACGCAAGCGGCCCCATTTCTTAACTTTCAGGGGTGGAGGGTTGTTCAGTGCCTCCACGAAACTCCACTAAAATGTTGACTGACCTGCAGGCTTGTGGTGGATTCCAGATGAAGTAACTGACCGGTGATTTTCGTAGTGTAGCCATCGGAGTGAACAACCCATGGTATTGTGATTTCTAAGTAGGAGCCGGGTCCAATATTCATGTGAACAGCGTTTGTCTCCTGCGGAGGAGGAAGGAATTGACGACGTTAGTTATTTACGGATTCATCTATGGATTACTTCAGATGGGTTTTGTGGAAGTGGTGGGGGCTGATGGGTCGCCCTCAATAACCAACCCATCCCACACTTTTACTTACTTGGTCTTTGGAGAAGAGAATGTCGATGGTGGCATCCATCAGGGACGAGAGTCTCAAGTCGAAGGATTGGATCTGACGGGCTTCCCCGGGCTTCGGGGCTTTTGTCGGTTTCAATGGCTGGTAGTCTTGTGGGAAAAAGAGTTTGTACAGTTGCTCCCGCTGGCGATCTGCCCAAGGGCCGTAGCTGAAGTCCGTGCCCTTCCCACACTACTCGTAACGGGAAAAGATAGAATTTTAGAGATCGGAGCTCGGGATGCCATAGGCACAGTAAATTGGGAGTAGCAAGAGCTAGAGAGGGATGAGTAACATGTGCGCACCTTAATGTCGATGCCCCAAATAGGCGGGTTGGCCTCCACCAGGTCTCCGTTGGCAAGCTGAAGCATTTCTGGCTCACTGGGGACGACACCTGCAAAGAGCCGAAAGATTATTAGTGGCGCCCCTCTGAGCGGGGCGGATGCATGAAACTTGGGACCGTAGGTCAAGAGATATGCAAGGAGCGCAAAGTTAACCTGGTTCGTCCATGTAGTAGTACAGCTCAATGTTGGTGGAAGTCACGATCCCGAATCCTTCGCCCATCAGCCGGGGAGGCTCATCCTTGAGACCCGTGTATTTAGGACTCTGGCTCAGCACCACCTGCAATTAAGCAACCGCAGATTTGCACACACTCATTCACACACTCATTCCACATTTTGTCACTTTCATTGGCGCTGAGTAGAGCATCCATTTCCGGGTTTGCGGGCATTTCCGGGAAATCAGTCTCAGAAATTCCCGTGATAAATAGACCATTTACCCCAAGGCACTCGTAACCTTAATCAACCTCCGATAATCTGCGTTAGTGCGCTCATAGACCCGAGTTGATAGATAAACAACAACGTATAACACGAATAGTGTAGTACTGTACAATACAGTACTCACTCGTACTCACTGCAGCGTACATACAAAAGTAAGCAGAGGTGTTGCTGCGTATACCTTTTACTGTGTATTTTGCAGTGCTTGTGCGAACATTATGCAACTCCTCTATAGTTACGCTTCCTTTCACTCGGGTCTATAAGCGCTGTTGAAAAAGTCTTCTATTATTTCAAGTTAAGTCGATTTCCGCCTCTGTATCCGTCTTCCAGTCTACCATACATCTATTTTCCATGATTTACCCCGAAAATTGAACTTTTTTTAAATATGCAGTTATTTTAAAAAACATTCTATGAAATTCAAAGATTAACTTTAAGTTGAAACATAGAAAGCTTCAATTACTTCCAGGATATGTTGTTGATATTTACAATTAATAAATCCTAATCAATTTGAGAAAATTTTGCGTATTATAAATCTTTGGACCGTTTCTTTTTTAAATAGTGTCATTTAACAACAGATAAAGTCTTTTGAAGTTGCGAAGTTTTTTGCCTACTATTTTTTGCACGGATTAATATCAGAATATTTTTACAATAATTCAGAGTCCATCATTAGCAAATTGGAATCTTTGCAATAGAAAATCGCCTAGTTTTTAAAAAAGGTAATGTTTAAATTCCTGATCACTAACGGTTGTTAGCATTTCAAATTCGAAAATGGACAAAAATAATTATTTATGTTAACTAAATGTTGATATAAAATTAAATTTTTTATCCATATCTCCGTTCAATACAATTTTAATACTATTTTGCCAATGCAAATTTTTTGGAGGAAGTTGGTGCTTTTCTAGTACTATGATTTCCCGGGAAGTGAAATGGATACCCTTACGCTGATTTTTTGTTAGGGGAGGAAGTGTAAAGTGATTGGTAGGCTGTACCTTGAAATTCTCGGCGCGGCACTTGACGATGTGCATGAAATGGTCCAACCGAGAAGCAGCGGGTTTGGTGGTGTAGATCAAGTGGGCCTCTTCTACGACCACTGCTAATGTGTAGGGAACGAGCATGTTTCCGAAAACAACTCTGGCCTACGAAAAAAGCCGGAGCAGAGTTAGTACTGAGAGGGAGCAGTGGCGGGGTTTTAGTAATGGGGTGAGGCTACGTATTCGGCTAAGGGGCATAAGGGCCCTAGGGGCTCCGTAAAACTCACACAACACAATTCTAGCTTAACGACGGGTATGAGATCCCTCCAGGAATAGCCGACGGCCGACGGCGGCTTCGGGTGCGACTTCCCGTCCGACTCGTTCTCTTTCTCCACATTCTTACTGCCTCCTGGAATGATAAGGGCGTCCAAGCCAAAGAGCTTCTCCAGTCTGGAGTACAGCTCCGAGCGGTTGTACAGGTGGTACTCCAAGCCGTTCAGCAGAATGGACAGACGGGTGTCGGAATGAGACATATCTGCAAGAAAAAAGGACGATTCAAGGTGACACTGTTAGCTCCACCCACACTGCCACACCGATGAAGGCACTCACCCTCTGAAATATCCTTTGGAACGTAGACACGCCACCACCTGAAGATCACCCAGCCGTCTTGGACGCGGATCGTGAAGTCTTCCGTGATAAAAGCCACGTCTCGGAACATGATTTTCCCCGACAGGACCGACAGGGACATGGAACCTGCAAGCAAACCCCACCAATATACCCGTCAGTCATGAATCACGCATGTGCGCCTGCGCATAAAATACAAGAAATAAAGAAACCCTTAGGCTCCGCCTCAATCCGTCATGAGGCATTATTGAGGGGTCCCTTGCATTGCTCTGTCTCGCCAGCTGGCAGTTCAGATCAGAGGGTTCTCATTTCCTTATTTTGTGAGGCTCCTTCATGTCGTTTGCAGATTTGCACGAACGTATTATTTGAAAACAATGTCGGCTGCATTCAATTACCTATTTTCAAGTGCCCCTCCTTCACCAGTCGATTCGCAATTTTGGTGAGGACGAGACCCGTGACTCGAGAACTGTAAAACGTGATGTAGACGATCCAGCTGATGGCACACACCAGGGAAAAAAGAAACCAGGCGAAGTTGCTGTCCATCAAGTCGGTGAAGTCTGTGATGTTCTTCATTGAGCTAATATTAAATTTGAACGTGTCCATGTTTTGCGCGGCAGACTGGGGGTCGTAGATAATTTTGGAGTCGTCTTTCATGACCAGGGAGGCCATTTCGTCCATTTCGGGATAGCTAACCACCCCGTGGGGATTTAATTCCATTATTGCTTCCAATTTTATTCGGAATGTGGACATTCACAGCGACTGACTTTCTGGGCTGTCCACACAAATTAATTACAAAAAATTCAGCTTTTTTGGCTACTTAGCTGGCGGATTGCAGTCCGCAAATCATTAATGACAGGCAGAACACACTGGAATAAATGTAGTCGCTCATGTTGTTGTCCCGACTCATGTCAATATTTTTCTTCCGTCCACACTAAACTCACTCATAAAACTTGTAACTATTCTTGTTCTTTAAATTAGGTCAGATAATAAGAAAAACTCAAAACGACTTTCTGCCAAGAACTCAACCCAGGCAGGCCTTATATAAGCATTGTGTCCGTTCCTTGACGACTCTTCATTTTAATGCTCAGCACTATTTTCACACTACACAGGAAAGCTCTCAGATTTTAATCAAGATAGGTACATGCAGAAATGTTTGGTGGCCAAAATAAATTTCAACAAGTTGCTTTTGTATACCTTCATCATATAAACAAAACAATTGGAAGGGTAAAAATCATTTTCATCCCTGTCAGGGGTAGGTTTTCTATTTACCCGTCCGAATTGAGTGAAACGTTTTCGGCAAACAAGTGAATAAAGTGGCTTTGGGTCTTTTTTTCAAATGTTCAAAAATTAGTCCTCCATTTTTTACAAAATCGTCAAAATTACCAAAAAATGTTTCTCCCTACGAGTTTGGTTTGTTTATATGATGAAGGAACATAGAAACAACTCGTCTAAAATCATTTTGGCGATCAAAAAAATCTACATTTTCATATCTCAAATAAATTCTTGCCCTAAAAAAATTATTAGAATTACAATAAAAATTCCGAACCATAACAGACAGTTCAGTGTCACTGCAGCTACCATGCACCAGACATTCCCGGTACGTTATTTAACGCTGAGAATGAAAATAGTGTTTAACATGGACAAATCAGAAGGGAAAAATGTAACGTTGAAATAATCTAGAGATAGGGATGCCGAGAAGCCAGTGCATGATTGAGTATAAGATAGAAGTTTTGGCCTGATTAACAGTGAAAGAGACTACAGTCAGTCCGTCAGTCAGTCAATATTATGTGATCATCATTACAGCATCGAAACAGTCAACAGTAAATTGGTGGTTGTTATTGGCGTACGAAGATACAGATAGAAGGGAATACTATTAGATAGTACATAGTTTGTTAATTGATAAGTAGATAGAGATAGAAAGTAGAACAAACGTACCTCGGTGATGAGTGCATCCAATTCCACTACCCTTATCAATCATTTCAATTGACCACATCCCGACGACTCATCTCAAAATAAATAATATGCATCAGCAACTGCGACTAAAACGAATCTTCTGAGACTAAATTAATAATTTCCACTAAAAGGTGATTAGTAAATAGTGGAGTTGTGTGTTCCCGTTCTATGTCGTCAGTACGGTACTCATTTCATAACAAATGAGCCATTGAAGAAGAACTGGAGGAAGACGGTGTGTTTTTCAATTCTTGACTTTGCGTTTTAACATAAGCTTCGGATTTATTTGTCCAACTGACTTTTTCGTGTTTTAGCTAACTTTAAGCAGGTATCTCTGGTTTCTAAAAATTTATGGAAACGAGAGATGTCGGTTGTCACTTATCCCATTGATAGCTCTCTTGTTTGTTGCTCCTATCCACTGCCCCGACACTAGAAATTAAACAAATGAGTGATTCAATGTCCTTTATGATTGAATAAAATGTCAATGACTTTTAAAAGGAAAGTGTTGTCAAATGAGCATTGAGATTACAGGCTAGCCCCCGGGCCAACCAACTACATGCATTTACGTTTACGTGTACTTTTTACATGTACCTACACAAACTTCATTGCCTCTTCGTACTGACATAAGATCATTTATTTATTTAATACTTTATAAATGTTATTTATCGTTGATCGACCGTCGTTGACATATTTAGAACGTCCAGGATTCATTTCTGTTGCCTGTAGTAGTTAGCCGTCGGTCTGTCTGCTGACAGCAAGCAACGCCAATGCATGTTTTCGTAATTTCAACTTTCCGTCATACATAATAGACCCTTTGCACAACTGGCGATCGATCGCTTTTTCACTCCGCCCACCTAAAATAGAGCTGGGCAACGGCCCAACTGCATAGTGGATTCACGGGCTAGTTCTTGTCAGGCCGAACTTTTTTGCCATGAGCCCACCTTTAAAAACTAAAATTCCGCGGGAATACAGCATTTAAAGAGTTGTGCAAAGGGTCTATTGCGACTGATGAGTTAATGAGCAAGAGGAATATAGTGCTATAAAAATTATTGTCATACATACCAAGGTTAGCACTGCACAGCTGATTTCATAGAATTGAATCTAAACACTAGTAAACGTTGTCTTCTTGACTTCTATTGCTTTCAAATTGCTGCATGTCCCAGAAGAGAGACTTTGCCGTCTTCTCAGCTTCTTTGCAGTACAGGTTCATTTAGCACCTTTGGCAGTTAATTAGCAGCAATACAAATGAACAAATGTGAACTGAGTCTTTCAAGTGGTGCATGACCGCCCTGCCTGTCTCAGACTGCAATATTCTGACTCTAAACTAAAGTGGGATTCATACTATGACTTATTCGTACTCGCGGTCCTATCATTGCCTACACATTTCCATTTGAAAGCCGTCACAGAAACTATTAGAAAGCGGAAGGAAGAGCGAGCAGGGATTGTGGGAGTAGGACGGGAATTGTCATTATCGTACAGGAAGGGTGATGGGAATGAATGTAGGAAAACAGAGCAAGGTAAAGGAGAATTGGAGTAAAGTAAGAGTAACTTGTGGTGCTGGGACTCTGACTGCTTAGTCAAGACTGGATATGCATGGCATGTGGAAATTCAAGTACCTATGCTATATTATCTATATTACCAATACTCCTTCATTCAACCCGTGCGTCTGGCGGACCCATACACCCCTATTTACTTATGCAGTTATATCATATATTTTACCGTACACAAATTGAAATTTGAAATCCTTATATATAATGGGCGATGGACATTTCTACAGGAAGTAAACCGGTCTTCTACATCTCCCCCCTTCAATGCGCACCCTATTACAACATGTTCCATTGCCAAATAAACGACCACAAAAATCTCTAGTTATGTTTCACGCCCACTCCGCGTCGCCCGTTATGATCTCATTTTATTGCACACGGAGTGTAGCGCTCACATAATTATAATTCTTGTCTAAGGTTCCGTACACTCATCGGGGGTCGGCTTCGCCGACGCCCTCTGAGGTGCACTGGAACCTTAGCCAAGAATTATTTAATTATTCAAAATTGGTTGGTTATAGGAAAGAGTAAAAATATTTCAAATGGCATAAATGGCTGCAGCTACAGATACACGAATCAATCTAACTGATGTATAAGCCAGGAGGGAATTGCTGAATTTCAATTTATTTCTTAGATAATTGCTTAGAAACATTTCCGCAATAATATTATTTTGACCACTGCGTATTTCTTTGCTTTAAAACCATGCAAGTACTTGGTTGGCAGCTTCAAACACAATCAAAACATTTCTCGCCTTGGATCTAGCACAAGTTTTGTCTAAATAATCAAGAACAGAATGGGATTATATAATGAGGACCAATTCTTTCTATGTACTACGTGCAAGGAACAGGGTGGTTAAGATAATTCAGCTTGGTCTTTTATGATGGTTTCTAGTTAGTTACAACCTACTAATGCACGCTAAGGGATACTTCAAGGACAACGAAATAAATTTTAAATTGTGAATAATCCTTTGCAGCCCTTTAATTTCGAATATTCTGAGTTAATGAGCATAACTGATCGATAGCTTTTCCGTGTTAGGTGTTAGTGACATTAATATTGTAATAACCATTAGTCTGGGGAAGGCAAGAAATCGACATTTTATCACAAAATGGATTGCATTGTTATGGTATCAATGGACCGACTTCAAGCTCCGTCGCACAATCAGATAACATGGTGGGAGAACAATAGATTGCCTTTTTGTAATAAAAAGTCAATTTATTGCTTACACAAACTAATGGTTACTACAATAATTGTGAAAATAGAAGTTGGATATTGGATTTGAGGGAGTGATGTGGGTCCGCATTGTGCAAGTATAAGACCACGACACCATAGTCTAGAGTCTAGAGAGTATGACTAGTATGAGTATGACCGACTGGCGAATGCAAATCACCATACCATCACTCACTACATATAGTATAGCAATACTCACAATTCTCACAGGCTACCATAACATCAAGAAGTTCATACAAGGAAAAGAGACCTCCTAAACTGCCAATTACTCGCCTTGGCCCGTCAAATTATCTTAATAATTAACTGCTAACCGAACCGAAACAAGAGAGCTGAGTCTCTGTATGTGTAGTTCCGTTACAGGTACTTAACCATTATTAAACTTCGTTTTCGTTGTTGACTTGTGACTTGCAGTTCCCAAAGCCTAAAAATTCATTTTGCAGGTCTTTTCCTCTACCTCTTACTATATTATTATTTGTTATTGCTACTTCATTCTTCGTTTCATTTCTCATCATTATATTATTGGCGCTGGTTGATTTCATTGCCATAACAAGTTTTTAATATCTGAAATGGTTGGAGTAAGCCAGTGGTTGCAGTGGGGTATTATAGCCTTTTA
>JAAAYG020044689.1:0-12353 GCA_009936455.2 Tomocerus minor
TAGATTTTACTAGTAGTAAATGGTAATACTTGTTCACAGGTCTTTCAGCATGGCTAGATGTACATTTTTACAACTAATAGTAGGAACCTCCTACAAGTTGCAATTCTGAGAGCTGAATCTAAAGGTAAGCTACATGGATAGAAAGTCTAAAAATCTTCTAGTCACTAGCCAAGTATATAATCATTTACAATTTATATTTAGTAACCGTATTTAGACACTAATTAGTAGTAATAATGCGGCTATCTCACTAACCTTTAGCGTTTATATACCTACACAGCATACACAGTATAATTAATTAGCGCAGACAGAATGCATGTAACTATAAAATAAAGATTAAAGATTCAGTAGGACATTATACAAGCTGTGTTAGCTATGCACGCAGGTGATTTGCAATCAATTACTATTGTATAACACCACATAACTGTACAGGCTCTAATGAGAAATCTTTTACTGTTGATTTTGCAAAGTTCATAGGAGTGCATGCAGCAAGCTAACTTATCTTCAAGCTACATATATCAAGCTACAAATGTAAAACTGTGTACCTAAATTACATTTTCTATGTGTATCAAAATTCTAAATTAAAGTGTAGATGTGTGTGTGACGGGGCGAATAGGATAACATTTAGATATTACATACTATAGGTCACAATCTACAACAGTATTAAATAAAATCACTTTTATTTCGATCGTAAAGTTTAAAATTTTATTACACAGACTACTTACACGAAAAGATTCAGTTTTGACATGCTTTTTGGCTTCAGTATCATTATCTACCCTACGAATTTCTTCCTCGTGCGTACACTTATACAGTCCATAAAAGGAAAGCATACAAAATCACTAATATTAAAAAAAAACTTTAATTAACAACATCGAATAAGTTACAGGAAAATTCATAACGAAGAAACTGTAAATAAGTAGAGGTACTTTGCTAACCCATATCAATCGAACATTTCAACTAGTAGAAAGAAAGATGTGCATAAATAGTATATCTAACTATCAGCTCCAATCTTTCATTGAAATCCTCAAGGATTTGATTAAAATAATAAATAAAGTCAATGCTAACTTCAACCAGCTCAGCACAATAATTATTCTTGTACTTAATAGCTACGTTGAATCAGAAATTTTGGCTCTGCTACGTTTCTACTAAAAACTGTGCAAGCATAAACAATAATTTTCCCAAGTACAAGTGCAGATATCAGAACACGTGTTCATCTACTACATACAGAAAGCACATTACCAAATGACTTAAGACTCGCTTCTGCCAATAAAAGAAATTACGGTGAAAGCAATAAAACCAAATACTAAATGAACATTAGTAAAGAACAACATTGAAACGGTTCCAATTTACTTAAGCACGTATGCACACGTTTTGCCATTTATTGCTTATCAGATTCTACGCAGAGTTTGTAGCTTTCGTTGCCAACAACTGAATGAAATGGCCAAATAATGAAAGCACAGAATTAAACAGCTACTTATATCTGCAGAGAGAATGTAACAAAATAAACTGCCAATGAAGATTTATTGTGGTAATAGAATGCAAATCAAACCTTGGAAATCTTGATTTCTGCCTAGATCCATGGAGCTGCATTACAATTTAGTAAACTACAGTAGGATTCAACACAGATACTATCATAATTATATTTTAGTGAACTTGCTTCATGAAAAATCATGAGTCTATTATAAAAAACAAGCTGTCACTTTCCACTGCAATAAAAGAAATAGGCACTGACTGTGTATAACGAAAGCTGAAGTTCACCATGTAAAAATACAAATTTTCCGTAGGAAGGATCTCCACAGAATAGCAATACACTCTGACACTGAAGTCTGAAGTCTACAGTTAAATATAACCAAAAATAAAACAAGCAATTCCTTGTTGGCTTCTTTCCGATTTCTAAAGGAAGAGGAGACTAGTAGAGAATTTTAACCGAAAATGTCAGTTAAATGTCTATCTACTTTTCCCTTTTCTTGACACAAGGACAATGTGCACTGGATTAGAAGACAGGAACTCAGTGCACAAAATCCCCATTATACAAATATCGAACTAAAGATCTGTTCAGGATTGCGGAGACGGATATGACAATGCAATGTGCTCAACGTTGCAGTTACACAGCATCCAACTACAAGTCCACCGTCACACTACAGTCACAACGACTAACTGGCAAGAAGAAGGGAGCGACAGCTCGTCTCATACATATATTTTTCGTCTCTACAACTCCTAGTTGCATTCAATTCAGTTTTTTCTCTAAATATTTCCTAAGCGCTTTATGTTCGTAATAGAATACATATCCATACACAATAGAAAAGAGATTCTCTCTATTGGCAATGAGTTAAAGCTGAGCTGGGCTCGATATCAGATGTACACTCTCCTGTGAACACAAAGTAAGTATTTCAATTACGTTTACAATAGAATATCCATTGCCATTGCTCTTCTATGCTGCTGGTGGACTCTGCACTTTACTATAGTTAGCCCCATATATGCATATACAATGTAGCACTACTAAATAAAATATTGTTGAGCATTGAGATTTTGTTGAATGAATAAGTTTCAAATATATAAGATCCCAATTTTCATGAAACCCTGCCATGTCAAACGAGAATGGACCAAAGCCAAGCACCAACAAAATTACATGCAGAGATACAAATACATATTTATGTCTATGATGCAGCCACATATAAGTACATGTTAAATATCTATAGTTACCTATATGTATGTGTATTATAAGATTACATTGGGCACATGAGAATGTCACCCCAACCGCCGCGCCGTGACTGAACTGTGCCATGAAGAGATTTGCCTCAAGCTTTACCTTTTAATGTATCCTAAAGTGATTGTGAATCTTCTTTCTGTGGCTTTGTAAACTCTGTAAGCATATAGGTTACTCATCTAGCCATGTCCATGTGCATTGCAATGTTTTATAACATAGCAGACCAGAGCGAAGGATACTAAACGCTTATTCTCTTTCCTGATAAATATATCATAATATATAACATACCTTTAGCATCCCTAAAATTATTACCATATCACACCATTGCATTGCACCTTCGCTTGATCTACATTCGCTATATGTTCATAATTCAAAACATGGCAGGAGTATGAGCAGCTATTTTTGACTCAACGGAAAACTAATAAAATATACGTAATAGAACTGTTGATACAATATCAACGTGGTTATTTATGTTTCATATCACAATTCCCAAATACAATAGAATATACAAAATTACTGCACTATACAACACTCATTTAGATTTAGCCTCCCTTTTTCATCCCTCATTCCTCCATTCTTTTATTATCACAAAATCCTCAATACTATCCTCTCTCGGAAACACTGAAGATATATTCGGCTTTATTTACTTTCCACTACTCTTTCCGTTTCCAACTTTATACACATACACATTGGTATAGTGGATAGTGTAACGACTAACGTGCGGTAGGTAGGTGTGTTACGATGATTTTATGTGCGCATAAATTCATATAAGTATACCTAATAATGTGATAACTGTGTATTTGTATTATATTATAACAGATCAACTGAAATACAATGGGCTGACAAGAGGAACCCGAACCAAGTCCCAAAAGTCAAACTATCAATAGCTACTACGTTACGATATTATATTATGTAAGGTTTCCAGCCATACGATCAGAATCCAATAGGAAACTGGATCTCCAACAGCGTTTTTTGTGCATAGAATTCTAAGGGCAGGCTTATTGTCAGATAGATTGAACCAGATTGGATACCACACACAACAGATAGCAGAATGTTTTTGATGCATCTCTAAAAAAAAGTCCTATTGATGAAAATACAGGCCTGGAATGTGCTCAATCTGTTCCATGAAATCCAAACTCAAAAATACACATGTTCACTACATTATACTTGTCAATATTGGATTCAGCCCTTTTTATGGCTTCGTGTAATTTATATGGACAGTTGAGATATATCCTGGATTTTACGCTTCTACCACATAAGTATGACATATTCCTAACCAACACCAGACAAATAAAAAATACATTTCAATCACACTTCAATTGATGATGTGCTATGTTGTTGATTTACATTTAATAAACAGTTACATTCTACACACTACATTGCAATTTGTAATTGTACATGGTGGCAACTGACTATAAAATGATCATATTTAAATATAATATGTAACCCTCGATGTGCTTTAGGTGAGAATAATTAACTAACCCTAGGTAATTATTATCTGTGCAGGATAATAACACAAATTTACAAATTTTAGAATCACATACTCATCCTCTGTTTCGAAATCAAGCCAAATCCAATCTTCCATCGTAGTAGATGACAAAGGAAACCAACGGTTGTATGTATTATAACTTCAGTAGGGTGTCATAAATGAAATGGGACGAAAAGCTTGTGTTGAATTGTTGAAATGAATATGTAAATACATACAGTGTTAATTAAAACTGGTCAAAATAACCCTGAAACACTATTGGAAGTATTTGCGTCAGAAGTTTACATTGTACGTCACTCATGTCATTCCACTTTAAAATCAAGAGATGTTTTTAAATTCTAGTGGAAAGAGTCATTACATTTCAAAAACTATTTCTTTATAGCATAACAAATAATATAAAGTTGCCCTATGTGTCGACTACGACTTTGTTCTCATTCACAAACGTCATTTATGACATAGCATACATCAGTCACTGTGTTTGCGAAAAATAAACTAGATGTATAATTTAATTCCTTCAGTGAGTTGGTGGAATGAATCCTTGTTGATTTTGCTGTTGTATTGTTCCGCATATGATAATCATGAGATTAATTTGCAGATGTAGTATACAAAGGTAATAATGATCTGACAGAGGAGAGGCAGATAACTGAAATGAATTCCAAAGAAAGGAACAACCATCCCAGCTATTTGAAATGTGAACAAAACAGGGAAAATTGCTTATAAAATAGGACAAAAGCCACCCAACTACCTACGTCTGTGCTAGTATAATATTACATCTATGGGCGGTTCGAATCTCTTCACTCAATTCACAGTTGTCAGACGAAAACAACAAAACGTCAGCTAGCACAGAAATAGAAACACAATCCAAGGATATTATGCACAGATGAAATGAGTCACACTACTACACATTGCTCTGGATATAAAATCCTACTTAAATGTATTTTGAATTGATATTTCATAAATTTATTTAAAGCCCAAGCGAACAGACTGTGACTGCGAACTAATAATTCTCTTAACACAAGACACTGAGAGTTTGCCAACTGGGAAAATGCATGCCAAGGCATTTAGATTCTAGTACATTGCATATAGGACTGTGTAAATAATACATTATTGTTTATTCATGCTTAAACGCCTACCCGCATCTCATTTCACAGAGCAGGACGAGGTTACGAGTTACGACGAACTCCACAAAAAGCTCAGGCAGTGGTTGTTCTTCACAGCTTAAGTATATAGCACACAAAATGTAATTCCATAATAACCCTTCGTCGAATTCAGGATTTATATTCTTGGAAACTTTGAACAGAAACAGACTTTGTGGAACGTACACAACATAAATTGAAAGTTGGACGTGTAATAACCGATCATGTCACAATTATAAAATACTTACATTGAACTGTTAAAATAATAAATCATCATACTCTACTATCATATTTATTTCGGGTTGACTTGCTGCTCCAAAAAACTCAAGTCCGCCAATCTAGAGCTACACTCTAAATCTTTTTATCTGCACTTTGAGTCTATTATGCTCGTAATGTGTTATGTAGTAAAATTTTATTCCCACATTTCAGCTATCATTCACTAACACCATGCCACACATTTGCAATGAACTTTATTAGGACACAAGTCTTCTCTGTAGTATCACTTGCCGTCCTAGAATAGATAACTGTTTTTCTGCAAAGCTAGTCTCTAGTCCGCTAATAAAATTCTCTTCTCGAGGGAAATCCAAGAAAATACGTCCATTTAGTTTATTGGATATATACCAGAGCCTATTTCTCCACTACTTTTGATGGTTATTATAATGCAATTTCTATTTTAGGTGACCTAAACAGCTTTTCCACTCCCTAATAACATCATCACAATATTATAGCTCAAAACTACCCAACTACTGGTTATGGTTGCTATTATATAACGCAGCACATATATATTGACAGCAATAATGCGACAGTCAGGGACGGCCAGACACAGGAGAACACAAAAAGACACAACACGACTAATAATACGGAATTAATATTTTTTCACTAATAAATGAATTGTAATTGAATTTTCCAAGATTAATGTCCAATGCTACTGTTAATCAACTAAGCCTTGTATAAACCAAAGTCATACTGACTCTTGGCATTTCTTTTCTGCAGACACCAATGTTCAATTGATATAAGTACGTTAGTATTTGAGATTACTATACTAACTAAACACTATGCTAGGTACTTTATTGCAAGGAGGTGCATTACATTACAAACGATGCAGTACGGTACATTACAACAGGCCAGTATAAATATATTTACTTGCTCCTTAACTCAACTCAGTGTTACAGTATTATTTTCTAGCAAAGATGCATGTTAGATAGGGACTACATTACGTTGCATTATTGAATTACATTTTATCACTGCCCTATCTTTCTTCAGCTTATGCATGTGTGTCTATATACTTAATATAATCTTGTATACAGAATCTCACTACCTAAGCATGTTAAAGTATACCCTTTTTAGCTAGATATACTTCAAATACAACTCAATGTATTTTTGATTTTGCTACGGCCATTTGAATTGAGATTGTTATGTATTGTTAGTAGTGCAGTGTTATACAGGGAGTGCACGAGCTACTACCTTTGTTGCATGTGTGTTATTATATTCGTTCGTACTTCACCCAGAAAGAACTATCACATCACAGAGAACAGAGCAGAGCATTCATAATGAGATGATTGAGTGAGTCTGAGTCGAAATAGATTTCTTACATTAGGTACAGTAAGTTAACTACACTCTATACTATCTTTAAATCAGTTCCCCCTACAGCAGCTCCATAGAGATTCAATATAGCATTATATAGGAATGAGTGAGTGCTGTACATTTTATTTTACGGCAAGCCAAAGCATGTCTGTATGAACATTTATTAGCTAAAGCGAAGTCAGTAAAGAAAATTACATTGACTTACAATCAGAAAATATAAGATAAGTGGACTAAAGTACAGAGCCTAGCCACAGGAGATACATTATCTCCAATTATTGCATTTATTTTTTGAACCCTATCGTTTCTTTACTGTGTGTCTTGCCTTAAGTACAAGATCAGCTTTTCTTCACTTTGGTTCCTAATATAGAATGCCTAACTACACTGTATAGAGTACTCCTCCAAGAATCAACTCAAATTAAGTACACATTACATTTTAGGTACATCTGTACCTATCCCACTTACAAATATTAACGGCGATAAAAAATCCCCCTATGTGCTACACTGCCATTAGGAAAGAAAGGAGAACCCTTTATGAAAACGTTTAAAAATTCTCAAGATGAGTATTTCCCAGACGAACACTAACCTCAGCATCTTTCTATACAAATTGCTTACCTAGTGAGAGTAATTTCTACAAGCGTCTTATCAAATTAGTCTCTAGTAATTTAATTGTAAAAGTAGGATCAAAAATCTTTTCATTCTAATAATATCAGAGTATAGCAATTGTGTGTGAGTACCAAAATGCATAGAGCACATTTTTATTGTGGTACATTAGCCTGCTATTCGTAATTGCATGTAAAAAGTATAAATCTATGCAGCACATATACACACAGCTGGATATGCATCCTCCATGTCGGTTGGTTGGCGAGACTATTATTGCCTCTCCACAATTTGACAAAGTATCAAATATTTAATTTAATTCAGATGTGACTATATGCCATATCAAATCATATTCGCATGTCAGTGTACCCATGTCCCAATTAGTTACACACATACACACAAAGTACTCCTCCCCATCTCTCCTCTTCAATTTTACTTCATTTATTTTCTAGATACTCTAGATACATTCACACACTTGTAAATTGCTATCTTTATTAATAGACTACCTCAACTCTCATCTCTTGCTTTCGTCCATTTCAAATCATTTTTACACATACCACAAGCTATCCATGAAAATTATACGTGATATACTTGAGAAGATGCACGCAAAATTTGAGCCATGCCAAAAGAAACTACTATTACTCAAAAATTGTAGCATGAATTACATTTTATTTTTGTAGTTTGTTCTGTTCTGCACAAATACTCCAACTTATTTGTACCCTCGCATTTTTAATCAGTTCATCGCAACTAATCCATACAAACTTTAGCCTTCACAGCATATAACACCTGATAGACAAGATAAATTAGTATAAACACAAAATCTACTCATCTTCATTTATTACTAGGAATTACTGATATGCCCATCATATTTCTTCTTTGATCTGAAACATCTTTATATTTTTCAAGACAAACATTTCGTTTCATATGCTTTTCATGCTAGTCCTTATTAATATATGCCCTTAGACCATTAAAATCAAAGAAATGAGACGAGTTTTGCTCACAGATTTGACTTGCAGATATTACGGATCGATGATAAGGAGCAAGGGGAGGATTATACAACTATTTTTTACAATCCTTGCTCTAATTTCATATCTGTCTATTTACTTCATAATATTGTCAGTGCAAACTACAAACGTAACGGAATTGGCTAGTTATATCTTGATTGTAACTATTCCTAATTGTTGAATCGCCGTATCCAAAGTTTCTGGTCATAACTAATTACAAAATTTTCCTATAGGGAGAATCCGCGAATCACAACCCTATAATCTACTGTCCTATATCAAAACAATTACTTTTGAACAGGTTGTCACTTGTGTTCCTTCCACCAACCAACCTACCAAGAACTAATAATAATACCACGATTCCCAAGAACGAATCAATTCAATTATTATGGTTAGAAGTCTAATATTAATAGAATTGTAACAAGTACACACATAGGGTTTCCTTAAATAATTGTAGCTCTCAATGTCTCAACATACTGGCAGAAGCAATCTATTTTTTAATCTTGCAATATGTCAAGATATTTTATGCACTTCCGAAAAATGGAATTTTTGCAGATTCCCAAGTCTAGTCTTCCCACGAATGAACTTACTGAATCCAATTCCAATTCACGTCATCAGTGACCTACAATCCTGTCCGTGACAACATAGTGTAGGAAACTGATAACAACCAAGGAATTTTGCAACGGCTTGAATCATAGTCTAGAGAGGAAGGAATGAAAACGTTCGAAAGCAACATAAAGACTTATAAGTCGACAGAAATGTACTACTGCCCACTGTCAGATTCAGATCCTCCCAACAATTTCCTTTGCTTTAGTTCATCTACCACAATAATATTGCTACTGCTGCTCTATTTTCTCTTTTACAACATAAGAACTAAGACGTAGTTCACAGAAGAAAAAATAAGCTATATCTCAGTAGGTACATTCATACAATAGGGAATTTAAAAGGGAAAGTAAAGTATATAGGGATGTAATATCATAGCATGACTACTATCCTAACTTTAGACTAAAATACACTAAAGAAATCCTATTATGATTTATGATGTACCTACATTGTATTTTCAAATGTAGTTATATCGGTCTGTAAACATGGTTCTGTGATATACTGATACACAAACACAGAAATCTGATTTCATGTTTGGACGTCATCATCAGTGAACGGTACATGCTTTTGTTTCTGTCGAAAAATTTCCAATTTTGAGAAAAATAATTGGAATTGAGATTGCGTATGCGTAGGCTACCGACTGGGGGCGTACATTCAAGTTTATTGTTATCTAAACTTGTAGAGGATCAGATCACAATAAATAATAATATGTTTTAGAATTAGCAAGCATGGCATGAGTGCTACCGTGTTACTTGTCTTACATAGAAGATCGTGTTGTTGTTAACTATAGTGTCTACAACTACATAATATATCTTTATTTTCTAGTTGACTTTGCTACTACTGTTATTTTGTTCACAGTTCCATTCACGTCCAAATTGGGCTTTCGTAGTTCCCAACAAAATTGTGAAGAATAAAGTGAAAACTATTGAAGCAACAGAGAGAAGGCAGAGAGGGGGAGGAGTAGATTATAGTTGAACTGTTGTTATAAGAAATAAAATAATGGTTTGTGAGGGAAAAGCTTGGTCACTTTCGACTATTTGTCCTCCTATAAGTACGTAATGTCCACAGAGATACTTAAGTATATATAAAGCGAGGAGGGAAACCACAGAAAATTGAGTATTGGACAGAAATAGATGGATAGGGATGAAAAGTTGTATAAATTGACATGAGAAAAGAGTCTTAGCCACTAACAGTGTGCTTTGTCCACGAAAAAGAAGGATAACTGGCCCAACCTCCTCTACTTTAGGAAAGGATAGGATTATTGCTTTTCCAAACATCAATTGTGCTTGGAACTGCTGTCTATGTCCCTTTTGGATGTGCTATAAGAATACATACGACTTCTTTAGCTAGTAGTTTACTTTACTTTAGTTCGAATTGAGTCTACTCGGGTTTTGGTCCTCCTATCACTGTCTTTCCCATATTCCCCGCCGGACCTAATCATAAAGCTCCCCATGGGGTTTCAACACTCTTCTTTATTCCTTCTTCTAAAGTACATTAGCCTCTTTCCTTCACCCACACACAAGAACATACACGAATTTAGAAACTACCTACCTATCTGCCTGTCTGCCTACTGACGCAAATAATATATTTACTACAAGATCATCTCCATAATACTTATCTGTATACACGCTTTTATACATACTTAACGTATATTTTCAAAGCGTCATCAACAACGTTGATGTAGGTGTTGTAAATGTTGTAATAGTAGAAGAAGCCTTGTTGAAGGAGAAAAAGAAAAAAAGTTTTAAGTACTGAACATCCTGTGTAGTGCTCACCCAGGAGCGAAAGGGCTTTAACTTGAATTATTCTTTTCCCACAATCACCTACTGTAAATTTAATGTTATTATGCGACAAGACAAGACGAGATTAGACAACCCGAAGTCTGACTCAACCTAACTAAACGAACCTCTCAATCAACTAAGTTAACACTGAACTATAAACGAAATAAATGAGTGTCATAAATATATCCACCATTTCCTTTCTCAGACTTTTTCCTTTCTTCACAATAGTTTTTACAACTTTTAAACTCTTATATAAACTTTCTGTACTCACCATGATTTACAATTATGTTCTAGTCTGTTCAAGACTTTATCATTGCGTGTGGTACGGAATATATAGCATGACATTCTCAATTGCATGACAGCTAGAGAACTAGAGAAGTTATTTAAACCTTAAACCTCCGTAATACTCTACACTTTAGTTTCAATGTCCAATTCTAAAAGGAGTGACCGATGTACATTATTTTCTGTTTTCAAGTTCCTCCCACGTTCAACAACACGACATGCTTGATTACGTAAAAAGAATCCTCTCAAAAACAGAATCAATTCCCCCAATTCGTTATTTATAGGATGGAAGGCTGTTACACGTCATGTTTACGTAGGAAATTGTTGCATGCGGGATATCATACAACGTATATTTATGTACAAAGCAGTTGTAAATAAAATTTAACATACCAGTCAAGAATTTTTTGGGGGAGCTATTAGTATTCTCTGACTAAGTAAGGTTCAGGTTACAGTTTATAGTTTCTTTTCTTAGGCTCTAAAGCACAAGATCGGCAATAGTAGCAGTGCATAAGTTAAAGTGCCAAAACTATGTATATTCAAATTGTACACAGTGCGCACACACATTTTACAGATCTGAATGAAAGAAGAAACCGATAGACATAATGCAGACAGAAGTGCAATGAAATTCCAGGGAGTTTTGGCGGCGTGCTTTCTTGGGAATACTAATGGGTTCTCCGAAAAAGTATATATAGTAAATAGTCGAGAGATCCAGAATTATCTGGCATTCCCTCCTCCTTTTACCTTCCTCCATTCAATTTTCAATTCAAACACATTTGGTTTTTTAGCTTTGTCCTCCTCTTCTGTCTGCCAAGTTGGAAAAGGAGTTCCGTGCTAAGTCGGAAAATTTATTGCCAAAGTCGTTTGCAATGCATTAGTATTCTGTATACAAATACGAGGGATTGACTAGCACTTTTGCTTGTTTCTTCAGGAGCAATGTCTATTAGTAAAGCTTCTTGCATAAATATGCACGAGATCTTTCTTGTAGATACCTTGGCTCTGTTCTGCATTCTGGAATGAAGGACTCCCAAGATTTATTAGAAAGTCTCTGAACTTCTTGGAGCAAACAGCTGTTTAACTATTTTCTCACTTCATCGACAACATGTACATCAATATCAACATTCTCTCTGTATAAAATAGCTAGAGAACCTTGCAAAAACTCCTTGAATCCACCATGGAGTT